>VXBQ01011151.1:1621672-1718379 GCA_013400175.1 Phainopepla nitens
TTTTTTTTTTTTTTTTTTTTTAAGCACAAACTGTAATTTGTACCTATTTTGAGCAAATTTTTTGGTACTGTCTGATCTTGAAACACAGAAAGGTAAAACAGCACCCTGACCAGGATCAGGCTATACATCTCCACATTAACCAAGGAATTAATTACTGGTGCAATGTACAGAATTTTACTTTCTGCGATTACTCATTCCATGTACTAAATCTTTCCTTCACTGTGCATAAGGGATCTCCCTTGTATGTTCTTAGGGATATATAAACAGAGAGAAGAATAATAGAAAAAAAAGAAAAAAATCCCAAAAAACCCAAACAAGTAAAAAAAAGAATTATGCCCCTTTTCAAAACATAACGAAAACAAAACAACAAAAAATGGCCAATGTACTGGGTACATCCACAAAAGGTGTCCTAATGAATAAATGTCAGTAAATTGTCTCAAGAGTTTTCTTACAATGTCCACATGGTAAGTGATGGCTCCCACAGGTCTTCCTGCACAACTTCTTAGAAGATTTTAAAATCATATCTTTTCAATGAAGGGAAGGGAAATCAGCCAATTTCCATAGCTGTTAAGAGAAGGCAAATCTACAAATTTTTTAACTTCCAGTTTTGGCTGTTTGATGTTTGCCTTGCTATTCTATATATATGAGCTATTAATTTATTTTTTCAGGGTAAATAAAATTAGATAGAGGAAGAGATGTAAAGGATATATGTGGAATTAAATTATTGTCATAGTTATTTCTCTGTAATGATAAAAATGCTTAATTTCAGTACAGAGATTGTATTAAAAAAAGTTGGCTCAATACTTTACCCTAAATGTTACATACTAGAGGAAAGACTGGAATGACTGACTTTTTTTTTCCATTTTGTAGACACTTTCTTTTTTTTTAACATGTCAGAATTATATTTTTCCAATAGTCTGTTTCCCAAATACTGATTTCCCTTTAAAAAAAAAAAAAAAAGACAAAGGAAAACTAATATTTCACAGAAATTAATGGGGAGGAATATTCAAGCTATTTTTTACCTTTAACACTACCAGCCTCTAAAATTCTACAATTATTTCACCAAGATATAAGACTTGTTACTTTGGTAAGCATTTCAAGCTGTTACTAAACAGGATTACAATCTATTTAAAAGCTTTACCTCAAACTTGAAGTTTGAAGTAATATCCACTTTCTCTGCTTATTTAGAATAATTGACTCCAAATAAAAACAATATGCATAGTCTTATTTGCTACTCGGTGCATATACAGTATGGTCTGATCTACACAGCTTTCATTCTTTAAGCCATATTGTAAAGCAAGCTTAATTAAATACAAAATCTTCAGTAGTGTTTGAAGTATCTATCTCAATTTCTTAAAATGCCATGAATCTTTACATAATTTTTATCACATAACATGATTCAGGAGAGCAAACATTTAGTCCTGTATTTGAACAATGCTAATAGACTATGTATATTAATTCACAAAAATTCTAACTACCTACTTTTCAGCAGATTATTATTTTAGAAGTTTCTTTCTTCTTTTTTCCACTCATTGAAATCAATGTAAGAATTGTGCCCCTGACCTCAAAAGCAAGGATGACCTTTTAAGAACACTAAAATTGCAAGCATTAAAAAATGCAGAAAATATTTGATTTATTTATTTTTTAATAAACATTTAACCCTTGCACTTGTAAAGAAAGGCTCATAGTAAGAAAAAAACCAAAACCAAACCATTATAAGCAGATTAAGGCATCACTAGAAAAAATATTCTGTCACATATAAGAGTTCCACACATAAAAATCTCAGAGAACATCGCATTTACTGACAGACTTAATCATCAACTTAACAATTAGATGTAGTATTGAACCTACACTATATTTTATGTGGCTTTATACCAGATAGATAACAATAGGCTTGTTATTCTATGATTGCAAAGTAAAAAAAAAAATATCAAATTTGGCTGCCAGTTTCCTTCAGTCATAAGTAAAACCAACTAGTGTTTAATAATAAAAAACTTTTACAACAAGCTATTCACATACTCTTCAATTTCTCAGACGTGCAGACACTATCTATTGCCAGAGAAGCTTCTGTTCTTCAGAGTATTAAAAAACCCCAAAAAACCCAAACACAAAATAAACCATTTCCTCACCCTTCTCAAGTTGTGATTTATCAGGTTTGATTCAAATTAACATGAAGTAATTCACTGATACACAAATTCTTTCACATCTCTTAATGGAGAAAATCCAAATAAAATGTTTTATTTTGACTGACAGGGCAAATATTTCAGGAATGTGTCCTGTGCCTCAGATTCTTTGAGAACTAAGGCACTTTGCTCATTACAGCAACTATTCTCAGATGATAATTTTGTTACCTTTAACCTCACTGATAGCCACTTGAAGAAAGTGAAAAAAAAGTACTTAAAGTGGTTCAATAATAATTTTCTGTAACACAAAAAAAGATATTTTCCTATACATGCAAATGTATTTATGCACATAAAACTTAAAATGTTTTAAAAAGAAGCTATTAAGATGGACATGCTAAACATCTTAATATATAGCAATAGTGTTTGCTACAAAGTGCTTCTTTGCAAACATCCAGATTGTCAAATAGATATAGCATATTCTTCCTTACATCCAGTCTGAAAGAACAAATTGATGTTGGGTATACAACAAAAGCAATCCTGAAAATGTTCCGTAGATCAACAGTAAAGGATAATTTACAAAATTAATTGGGTTCATTAATACTGCTGCCCTCCCACTTTTTACAATGAAATATATTCTTTTCTTACAGCATCTGCCAATGGCTTTTTTATAATTAGTATGTTTAATGGCTGTCTTGGAGAGTAAAGGAGTATCTATGCCTCTCCATATCTTCTTACCATTTTATAGCACATCGCAGTGGATTATTTTAAGACATCTTTTCACTAGACCATCCTGACACCAGGCTGCAGCTGGCAGATAAGCTGCTACATTAGTACTCCCCAGATACTGAGCTCTTGCTACAAGTAAGAGATACAAGGAATACTTACAGCACTTCCAGGTCACGCAGAGCCCTAAATGCCCCATCTTCAATACAGCTGATCTGGTTGTAATCCAGTTGCCTGTTAAACAGATTAGGAAGGTGTTTGTGAGGCAGAGGCGTGCTGGCAAGGCGAGGTGCAAGGGAAGGCTCCCGGAGGGGTGGCAGAGGCAGGCCACGCGAACGGACAGGCTCTGGCCATCGCCGCCGCCCGCTCGAGGCTGTCGCACGGCGCTGGCCTGCGTGCTGCCACAGAAATCCCTTTTTGTTCTCAACTGTCTGCGCAAAACAGCAGCGCTGGGAAAGCTCCAGTAAATAATAACTGCACCTTATATTAAATGCCAAAGGAATGCAATTTCATTACATCAGAAAAGCTATCCATTAAAAGCTCTCAGCGTCATCTTGCTGAAACAATTTCATTAAGGTAAAGGACGGTAAATCACTTAATGTCACACGCATCCCCTCAGTGACCTAACAGAATCCATTTATCAGAGCAGCCCAGCTGCATGTTAATTCCACCCGCCGCGGCAGGGACCAGGGACAGACACTGGTTTTAGGGGTCTCCCTGTGTGTGTGCATGCCTGGAGCAGGTGGGAGGTGTTACCCCCGGGTATGCAGGGGATTTAGAGTAATTACCTCCTGGAATATGTCTACATGTAGAAATAACAGTGTGCGAGGCATTTACAGACCTGTTTACTTATCTCTTTTAGTCCTATTTCAAATGAAAGTAGTGTTTCTACTGTAACCTTCAGTATCTGGTTTTCTACAG
This sequence comes from Phainopepla nitens, assembly GCA_013400175.1. Taxonomy (NCBI): domain Eukaryota; kingdom Metazoa; phylum Chordata; class Aves; order Passeriformes; family Bombycillidae; genus Phainopepla; species Phainopepla nitens. The sequence continues at coordinate 1,625,440 of VXBQ01011151.1, forward strand.
ACTTTGTGCTGTCTGCAGTTATATGCAGATAGTATGTTATAATGGAGCACTTGAATTCTAGATATAAAACTCAGCAATCTATCCCATACATTATTAATTCTTAAGTATTAAGTTATGAAAAATTTAGATTCATTTCTCTGAAGATTATCATTACCTTTTCAATTCAAAACATTGATACAGCACCTATAGCCCAATTAAAAACGTCTGCTTAAATTAACAAACATGCAAATATAAAATCACACTTTCGCTTATGCATTTCAGAGCATGACTTGCAAAGCGAAGATGATAAACAACCCCACTTTAAAAACTTCTCCAAGCTGGCAGCTCACCAGTGTCAAATAATATATATGAGTAAATGTGTGTGAACAATACTAAGAAAATGAACAAAATACAAATGAACTCTGCCCTTCTGTCTTCAATTATATATTAGCTAGCAGGGCTAATGACACTTTTACTAAAGCATTTTCTTTGATTCTTCTGAATCCATGGTAACATTTTACTTTATTAATAAATTATCACACTCACTCTTGAATGTAATGTACCAACTTCCATAAAGTTCTTCTAGTTGCATCTGAATTACTACTACTAGGGAATAAAATATTGTCATAATTGTAACAATGCCTGTGTTTCTGTGTATTGAAAACTAAATGCGAACTATCAGTTGCTGAATATGATCTTTAATCACTTTGGTGCGATGTTACACCACCAGTGCTGCAGTGTTGGAATATTTAAGTCTACTTTCTAAGGCTTCTTCAATTTTTAGTAATGAATTTAATTTAACAATTAAGCTAATAGCCTTTTTATTTTAAAGAGGTAAAATATATACATGGTACTATTCTCTAACCTCTCAAACAATTTATCAAAGCTATTTAAATTACTACAATGGCATGAAATGTTACCCTTGACACAAAAGAAAAGAGAAATTGTTTCCAGACAAATTGGAAAAATCTTTTAATGCCATCAAATTTGCCTAATGCAGTCTGCAGGTTAATCTGTAAAAGGGTGAGCTGTATGTTTGCCCATATCTTATTATCCTTAGCTGTCAATGTATAAATCAGTGCTGACACAGCTTCTTCTAAATCATCCTTACTATACACAAAGGAAAATCTTTTAAAGCGGAGAAAGCACTTGAGGAAATCTTGTCCTACGCAACTGAAAGGCAGATTTCTTCCACTAGACTGGCAGCAGTTGTGGTGATCCTGAAAACTTTTGGACTTCTTCCTTTAATGAGTCACCATGATGACTACCTTAGTGAAGGGTGAGTTGCTTCCATTAAACCTTCTTACCATAAAGATTACTGTTTGCACTGAACTAACAAATTGGTTTCAGTTTGAGGAAGGGAAGTTTGCAGAAGGGAGAGGAAAAATATTCCCTAGTTATAAAAATTACTGTCCTTGAAAGATGCTACCATCCTTATGTTTTAGATTATCTTCCACCAGTTACAACCACAATATAAAAATGATTGGACACACACCATGAAGAACAATTGGTGTGATATATATATCTATAGTTATTTTTTTAAGCTATGAAAGGGACACGATTTGAAGACCGTGTGACTGGCTTGAATAGCAATTTATGGTAAAAGTAAAGGTTAAGGGTAAGGCTAGCTACACTGCACATATGACCCAAACAGAAAGTTAGACAGTATTCCACAATCAATGTAACATTAACTAATGACGCCCTTCTAACAGATATGCTGAAGCAATTTGATTGTGTTTTTTGATAAAACTGGTTCTTGATAGCAAGTATGTACTAAGCTATGTCTTAAGGCACAAGCAAGAATACTAGAAATTGTAAAGCACATATTTATCTAATTTTATGTTCTATTGCATATTCTAAGTATGACTTTCAAAACCACACATAAAAATCTCCAGTACCATAATGAAACCTGTCTCACCACTAAGCTCTTGAGTGTACCAATAACCCTAATTCCATTTTAGAAAGCTTTTTCTTTTCCCAAAGAGTTGCTTTCGTTCTTTTGAAATTATTAGAACACTCTGAGAACCGAAGCTGACCAGACATGGACTAGCAGCTCCATCCCATTCTCATCCTTCCCCTCTCCCCAGTTTGTCTTTATTATTTTTCTGCCTGCTCTATCTCCATTTTGGGTCTTTTCTATATGGGATTGTTCCATGCTTTTCTAAAGTTGCTGTTCCTTTCTGCCTCCAACATTCACAAAACTTCATTAGTGTCATTCCTGTGAAGCTCGTAAGATACCAAACAACAGTTGTAATATTAAAAAACTTTTCATCATCACAGAGAATTAACTGGATTTTGGACCCGTGTCAGCAGCATTACCTGGGTATTTTGTATATGAAATAATCTAACAGAATTAATCTACTGCTGCTTAAAATGTCAATGTTTACATGAGTTTAGCCACAAGAACTAGTATGAATAATAAGCATTCAATTAATAATATGCCTACTTTTAAATGGTTTTTATTTATTGCTCTTGTGGATACATCTTATGCTGTAGAAACATGTCACTAACTTATATTTTCTTCCCTTCTGGCATATGTTGTCTACCAGATAATGATAAACAAATATCTTAAAATAAACTTTGTTGTCCCACAAGAAGAATATTTCATGACTAACAGAAGATCTTGCATACATTTAAAAACTAGTACCGTCATACAGGGAAAATCTGTCATCTGACTCTTGACAGAGAAAATCTCCTTTACTCATGCCTAGAAAGCTGGAAGTTGTAACAATTCAGCTGCTTTATTCTCCTGTTCTTCACAATTTGAGGACACTATGGTCCTGTGTGAGAGCTACTTTTTTAAACAGAACTGAGTTATGTTTCCTATTTCTTACTTCCCAATTTCAATTTCAAGACAAATCAATAATTTCAGAGGAATCAGTTAAAATTTATGTAAAAAAAAAAATCATGCCGGAATTTATTCTGTTTTTATCAAATGTCAGAGAAATGCTTGTTTCCCATGACGATTAATATTTGCATTCAAGTAATGCATACTAGCCGAACAAACTAGAAGTTTTAGAAACTAAAGCATTTATAGTTCAATTGCTCAAGCCTCTAAAAGTTCTCTACACTCAACTTGGTTAATCTCAGAATTATCTGACAGGAGGAAAATAATACTAAAAAAAAGTAAAAATGAAACAGAAGAATGTCATCAAAAGGAGGATATATACAAAATTTAAAAAATCTACGTGCTATGTGATTCAAAGATTATCACATTCTTAAGAAGTAACTTTCTAAAAGAAAACAGAACTTGAAAAATAGTAATGAAACGCTGTTTGTTTTAACTATCACTAAGAACAAGTTTTTTTTTTCCCCAAAGGCCACAGAGGGAAACCTGCTTGGCAACAAGAGATTGAGGAGACACTAGAAAAGTGTACCTATTCTTTTCTTCATGACTTCAGAGCTATTTTGTATTGCAATTAAAATCCTAAGCATACACAGAATATAGTTCACTATACCCTGTGAAAATCCTTCTTTATGTAAACTTGAAATGCAGGTGGCTGAATAGACTAGCAGTCCAATTGGGATTCCCAGTAAGAACAAACATGAGAAGTATTGAATTCTAGATTATTTAAGCGTATCTTAGACAAGCAATGCATTTGGAGCAGCACTTGTACAGATGAATAGGCAACTATACTTCATTGCAGTGGAATTTTATGCATGATCTGAGAAGAAATAAGTAATGAGAACATCTTCAGCAGGAATCTCTTCTTCAACTGCTAATAACTGAAATTAAAAATATTCAAATCATTCCCAAAAAAAGATTAGTACAAAATTCATTTATGTCTTTAGTGGTAGCTTTAAATGGTTCACAATCAGCATAAAAGAGGCATAAGGGCAACAACAAGTAATATCAATCAAAGTTTTGGAAAAAGCTTAGTATAATGGGAAGGACTTAGATTGGATGCTGATGACTGCCTCCCTCTTCACTAATTCTTAATTTTCCCAGGCAATTTAACATGCGAAGCTACTACATTGCTTTGCAGCCTTTATCTCTGGCATGACAGCTACAGTCTCCTCCACTTGCTGGGAAAAAATGGAAGCAAATGAACACAAAGAAGAGAGTAATTGAAAGAAAGGCCAAGAGCATGACAAGAAAAACAGGGAACAAGAGATATGATGAAAAGGTACTATTTCTGGTAATGTTAGAGATTGCATATATTTAGCATCACAATTCCACCATAATATTGGTATATTCTTTTGCATCCTCTTCCAATATTGATTTCACAGAAAAAGAGAAAATTGGGATCTTATAAAATTTTACACATTTGAAATGGAAAAGTCATAAGGCCAAAATCTACTCAAAAGTAGAGCATAGCACTATTGTTCTTTCAGTGGTGCCTTACATTTGTTAGTAACTCAGATTTTTTCTTACTAATTCAGCCAGCTTCAAAACTAACCCCATTCAAGCTTACAAATCTGGGCACCTGAAGCATTTTCTTAGCATCTTAAATACAAACAAAATTCCCAAGGTTGGGAAAATTTAAAGAATCTTTCACATCCAGTATGAGTACTATATCACCAGGGAAGGTTATGAAACAGTCATTAACACGTACATTAAAAAAACCTGTGTTTAGTTTCCCATTTATATGATAATTGCTGTTTATTTTTTAAAAAAGTGGGTGCCACTGTGTTCTCGGAAGAATCTAATGTCTTGATGAATACTTTTGTCCCTGAAAAATTAGCAAGTTGGAGTAACTTTCAGAATTATATTTCCAGAATTTCACCACAATTTCTCTAAAGTCCCAGATCAGTATCTATAGTGTATACAGTGTATTACTATTTAAGTCATTCAAGAATACTTTGTTGAATAGAAAAATCGAGACATAGACACGTTGCAGCTATTTTGTTTTTCTACATTTGAACTGCCAAAATAATGGATACTGAGTTTCTAGTCTGGTGGACTACTACAGCATAAGCTTCCCTCATTTTTTGTCACTTTTACTGAAGAACTTAACACTTTACAAACAACTGGGCTGCATTGGTGAGAGTGAAGCTGGGACACTCTAAGCATTTTTGATATGACTTCTGAGTTTGGGAGATGGCACTCGGTGTGGGCCTGCCCAGTAGAAGACAGAGTCCAAACATGGCCACCAAGATGTGAGGGTTGAAGCAGATGACATTTGGGGATGGTCTGCAATAACTGCATTTGTTTGGTCTTCAGAGAGAGGGGAAAGGAGGGATCTTACTGCTGCTTACAACTGCCTCAAGTGAGAGTACAGACAGAGCCAAACTCTTCCCAGTTATAGGATAAAAGGCATAACAAATTGGAAAATGGGTAATTCTAATTAGATGTAAATGACATTTTTGAGGCCTGAATGTTTCTCAGGGTTTGTTATTCTCTGTACTACAAGGGTGTGGCAGGCTGCCTCTGTTGTCAATTCACATAAAAGCCCAATTTGCTTTTATCTTCTACAGAATCTATAGGAGCTTTATTAAGATGTCCAGAAAGAATACACCATGGATGCATTTTATGGAAACTAGACAGCTTCTTCTGAGAAACATCAAGAGGACTCTAGAGCTATCATACTGCAGGAGGTTACAGTGGTATTATCAATCTTTAAGGAAGCAGTTTACTCCAGATTATCTGAGTTAACACCTCATTCTCTTTGCTCTGCAAAGACTAAGAAGAATACAATAATATGTTTTCCAAAAGATTCCAACTCCTGATTCAGAAGGAAGGTACTTGATGGAAATGAGAGAATGGTGAGTCTCCATTCAGGAACATAAAATACTTTATAAGGTCAAACATTGTGAAATTTGTTAACCACTTTTAAAACAGCTTAATAGAGCTACTGTTCTGGATGCTTATCAATCATTCCATGTTTAAAAAAGACTCAGTAATTTGAACTGAAATGGATGTATTTACTGTTGTTACACAACTACATATATATATAAATATAACAATATGCTCTGATACAGATTTCTTTTTTTTTTGTACCTTCACCTATCTCATAGATAAGTTTGGAAGAGATACATCTTTAACATCATGCTCAGCTAGTGGGCTGTTTCTAGAATGAAAGTCCAAAACTAAAATAAATATGGAATTCTGTTTGTGACAATTCTTGATAAGGATATACAAGTATTTGGTTCCTGGACATTAGGTTAATCACCTTCATGGACTCATAGAATCATTTAGGTTGGAAAAGACCTCTAAGATCATGGAGATCAACCGTAAATGTGGCACTGCCACGTCCACTGCTCAATCATGTCTCTTATAGCCATATCTACACATTTTTGAACATCTCCAGATTATGGTGACTCAATCTCTTCCCCAGACACCTGTTCCAAAGCTTAGAAAAAGTTTTAGTGAAGAATTTTTTTTCCTTAAATCCAATCGAAACCTCTCCTGGTGCCACTCTAGGGCACTTCCTCTTATCCTCTCACTTGTTACTTGGGAAAGGGACTGATACACACATGGCTACAACCTCCTGACAGATAGTTCAATTCCTGTCTGAATACTGACACCTTCTATACCTATCACTTATCAATTGTCTCCTTAATTCACTTGAACAGTGAAATACAACTTGTAAAATTCTTGCTATACCTTTCTTCTAAGTAATGACCAAGGCTAGATGGAAGGCTAGGGTTTTCTCTCCTCACCAAAGATTCTGGAAAAGCACAGCAGTCGGATCTAGTTACATAAATGCTGTGTTAGAATCCACCCAACTCACCCCATGAACTCATTGGTCATTCTGCAGAGTGATTTTAGAGCGATCAAAAAGTTTTCAGATTACAGGTTTGATGGCTTTTTTTTTTTTTTTTTTTTTTTTTTTTTTTTTTTTCTGAGACGACTCATGACAAGGTATCTGTAGTACTTATCCTATCACGATAAAAAATACCCCACATATATGATTTGGAATTTGTGGCGCTGCTATGGCGTTTATGATTTTATTTTCTTTTTTAAATATCTCCTGAAAAGAGAAATGCTTTAAAGGGCAGATCTACTGTTTTATGCAAGTTTCAGACATAATTCAGGATCCTTAGCTTAAAAATGCACACTAAGATGAAAATAGTATCTCAGATAAAGATTAGCATCCTAATGCAGTTCTTAATTGGAATTTTCTTACAATATATAAGTACATCTATATTCTAAACTACTGCTTTGCCACTAGAATATTTTCAATGATGCTGCTATTTTTACTATCTAAGTTCCTTTCTGTGGCTATATAAATTTTCAAATACAGTAGATCATGCAGAAAAATGCAGGCTTCTTGTAGCCAAACCTCTTATTGACCATGCACAGTGATGGGACTAGTTTTGAATAAAAACTCATAAACTGCCAATTAAACAAATTAACAAAGCTACTTTGAGAATCACAAGCACTTGCATGTTTTGGAACACGATAGAGTTGAATATAATGATTTTTTCCACTGAGGTATGATAGAATTTCACTGCAGGGAAGAACTGTAGTAGGTCAAATTCTTCGCCATTCTGCTAAATCTTAAAAAAGACACTTTCTTCATCAATTGGTATGCAGTGCTGCAGGCAGTAGAATGGATTCCATCACAGGCAGACAGAAAAGAGAAGAGCTTCCTGTCCCATCCTCTCCTACTGAGAATACATCATAACCCTTCCTTCACAATCACAGAACACTCCTGTTTTCAAAGCAGTACAACTAGAAAGTTTGTCTTTCTATTTTAGCACTGGCAATATCAATTAATAAAAATTATTTCCACAGAAATTACATGAAAGCCTCCTATAGCCTAATATTTCTTTATATTTATTGATGCCACATGAGACAGCAATCATATTTTCGTCATATTTGCATCATGCTGGAAGTTCCATAGTCTTTCTGAAACCCACTATTGCATGTCCTCTGTCTTTGTTGATTGTTTATAAGTGATGAGTCCTTAGCTTACAGCAGGAGTTAGAGCTTTTGAGAGCATAACCTATTGTTTCCTACTGTGGAAGTTCATCACAGTCTTCAGGTTGTTTGCCTTATTCAATCCACTAAACTGACTTACTCTGAACAGAAAGTAGAAAAGTAACTGCTTTGCTTTGTGCTGAAACTCGTATTTCCACATTTAGAAACCATAAGAATTCAAAGCCTGCCCATGAACTTCAAAGTCACTATCTCCAGGAAAGTATCCTTCTTTCAGAAAAGACAACAGAAGAAAACTGAGCAAGAAAAAATTGTCACAGAAGTATAAGAAACATACACTAGCAAAACTAGATAATAGCATGACTTTTCTTTCTTTTATGCAAGCAAACAAAATGCAAACTTTTAAAACCAAGGCAAAATTATTTTTTACACATGAAACCATAAAATGTTTCAAATTGCCTCACATTCAAATATTAAACTCAGGTTTCATAAACTAATAGTTGCAATGCAATGCTGTCTTTAACTCTATTTCAATGTTTTACATTTCCATAAGGCAATTTGATGATGTTTAAGATATGTTAAAGTATTTTGCCAAAGCAAATTATAAATATCAGTTTTATGCAGATATTCCTTAAGTAGCTATAACAGTTCTTAGAAAAAAAAATACAAAAAAAAAAAAAGAGCACTGTATCAGCAAAGCATTATCATCAAAATATATGGAAGGAAGAAAATACTTACAGATTTTTTATGTCTACTGCTCCTCGGAATGCCTTCCTTGGTATTGCTTGAATCTGATTTTCACTCAGATCACTAAGAAAAAAAAATATAAATTAAATGTAAAAATGCTATATTTATTTATTTATGTATATTTGTGCACAACAAAAAAATTCAGCCATTATGGTTCAGTCAATATTTCCAATGAAGCTTATTTTATTACATTAACTGATTTGTAATTGAAGAAAAGAAGTAGCAATAATAGTCAAAATAGTTTATCTGTGTCACACTTAGTTCCTTTAGAAAATAGCAACATATATGCTAAAAAATAAAAAAGCAGAAGTGTTTTTCCTTTTCAACCACTCCAAATTCATGTTTGATAGTATATTCAGCTTTATGTAAGGAAGACTGAAATCCAGCAAAAAAGAACAAATAGTGAGCTATTGAGAAACAATGATGAAGCTGTGTAATATCTGAGATCAATATGTTTCTGACTTTTGTTTCAGCATCAAGCACCATATATTTTACAAGAAGGAATTAAAATACATTGTACAGCAGTTATCTAATATTCCTCCCCAAAATTCCTGTACGATCAGCTGTACCATGCTATCTGAAATTACTATCTTTTACAAAAGAGAAATATTATTAAAATGCTTATAAAATTACTGTTCAGTAGTAGTATTTTGCTATCCATAGGAGTAAACAGCCCTTTATTTTTTCTAAAATCCAGACACACTTTTGTCCTTCACAGGTCAATACTGGAAATAAAATCTAGAGAACTGAAGACAGTAGCACAGGAGACAGAGAAAATAAAAAAAAAAAAAATAAATAAAAGCTACTAGGATCCAGAACTTTCCATTTATACTATGCACTACTGGCAATGATGCCGTGCAATAGACGACGACCAATACATTAAAGTCTTTACTGCTGTATCTATACCATATGCAGCTTGGAGGTTTCACCCCAGACAATAATTTGCTACCCTGGACCAAATACACGTGTCCCACATGGTATATGAATGTTTGAAGTCTTGTAAGGGGGCCTATCTACCTTGCTGCATTAAAATTATGAAATCAGATCTTTTGGAAGCCTTCCAAGAGGCACTTATCCATACACTATATGAGGAACACAATTACAGGATGAAGCTTCCTTGAGCATCTGAATAAAAATGTACAAACAAATAAGATGTGTACAGGTCCTACAGAGGGATTTTAAGTCCACTTGCACAGCAGTTTTCTTGTGGTTAACTAGATTTCATTTTGCTAAAACCAATCTAGGACCTTCACTCTAAAAGCACACCAAATGCAATCCAGTTCCTAACAGAAGTTTCTCTATCTTGAGCTTTAGAGACATCTTTAGAGGACCTTTTTCAGAGAGAATTTTTAGAGAGACATTGCAAAACTGTGCACACAAATAAGAGATCAAGCTCAGAGTAAGTGAACAAGCAAGAATCATTTCACTGATTAGACTAAAAAGTCATGCTTTTGATATATTCTTTCTCTAAAACGTAATCTAGCATGAGATCATATTTCCAGTTCTGAGCAATCACTCCTGAAGATTCCTTTCAGACTTATGAACTTACAAAAAATAATTTCAGGACTTTATAAAACCCCATGCTTCCCAATTTTAGCAAAATTTACATCAGTGTAATTATTTTGAAAATAATTCCGCATACATTGACAGCATATTTGTTTTATCCAATTCATTGATAATTTCTGGAAAATCACTCTTTATTTACTAACTCTCTCATAGTTCATTCACCTAACTGCACTGCAATATCTTGCAAAGTATACTTAAAACTAGACCCAGTTTTAGTATTATTAATCGTGTGTGAAAAAAGAGAATTTGTGAGCTGTGATTTAATTTCCAAGACACCTAAGTAATCTTGAAATGGGATATGACTGTGCTGCTCTGACAATAAATTCAGTGCCAACAAATGAAAAAGCAGCCTTCAGCATTTGTTACGGTAACATGATTTAACAGCCTACTTCCTTGGAAGAAAATACCCTTATAAGCATAAAACGCAAATACCTATATTTACACTTCTGTTTAATTGACTAATACATTTTACCTATATAAAAACTGTGTGTGAAGTGGCTAAGCTAGCAGTACTGATTTGTATCATGATCTATGATTAGTTTATAACACAGATATATGTATATATCTGTGTAAGTCACTGCTATACTCATAAATATATATTACAGAGGATAATGGGTAACGGTGCATTAAGCTTTTTATGGCATTTGATAGAGTATCATCATTCACCATTTTATATAATTTTAAAAAAGTGAAAGATGAGCAATATTGAGGCTAAATGTAAATTATTTTTAAAAATCTAGTAAAAAATTTCAATGGTCAAAATCCTTGTTTGCATGGGAAATTTTGGCACACACACAAGTTTATCAATGGACAATATACTGAGGCTGTGTGCACAGGTGTCTGTGTGTATGCAAATGCAAAAGAGCAGACAAACTAATTGCATGCTAGATTTACTGCTGGGTCGGCACAGTCAACACCATTTCTGCGTAGCACAAGCTCAAGTAGACTGACGTATAGTGTTCCCGGGTAATTTTAGCTCATTTCAAATTTAAACTACTTGACTGCAAAGGTTTCCAACCTTGCTGAACAAGGCATTGTTTAAAGCATACATTTAAACATGGAGAACTAAGTAAGGTTGGCAAATGCTGTTTTCCAAAAGCAATTTTTTTGCAATGCATCAGCTGGTTTGGGAAACTTGGAACTGTTTCTGTAACAAAAGTGTAAATTCATTTCTATACTGCTACACTTCTCCTAAAAAATATGATTTTCCTTATAGCAAGAAAAATTTTAGTAATTATTTTTTGATTGCTTCAAGTTCTTATCTGTTCAGTGTAAAAAGGTTTCCTTATAAAAACCATGAGGGGCTTAAACAAACATTCAACTTTTTCTTCTTGCATAAATTACACCTACATTTCACAAACTCAGAAGCTGCATGTGGTCTTTTTTATTGATTTTTTAACCCAGTCCACCGCAATTCTAAGATTGTTCAAAGAAAAAAAAAGGCCACAAGCAGCACAAGGTGCATTGTGACTTTCAAAGGAAATGGGGCAAAAATCTCTTTTTCAGATAAAACCAGCCAATTTTGCACACCATTACATTAAATTGGTTTGACTTTGCAACTTATATTCTGTAGTGAAGAAAGGTTCAAAACTCCTTTTCAGCCTGATGGTCATTGTATTGTTGCACTTATAACTACGTGGATGTCATCTTCCATTTCAAAAATAGGCAGCCTTTGAATAGAGGCTCTGTAATGGTAATTGATCCCCCTAAAACGAAAGAATGTCTAAGCATTTCAGTAACATTTAAGCCAAGATACAACAAAACATCCTACTTTTATAAGAAGAGGTCTGTATTTTTTTTTTAAAAGGCATGAATCTGCTTCACATTAGAAAGCAGCAATCTGACCAAGATATTTTCATTGGAACAAATTATTCTCCATTAACATTACAGCCCAAAACCTTACATTAAAATGCAGAGTCCCTCTGGAACAGCAGAACTGATTAAAAAATATAGCTAGAGTAAAGAAGCCAAGGCTGTATGAGAATTTCTTTCTTCAAATAGAGCACAATGATCTAATGAGATGTTTTGACAAATTCATCCTTATGCAGATTCCAGCTGTCATAGAGGCCTCTTTCAACTACATTGCTCTTGACTCTATTATATAATTCCTAGAGAGATATACTCCAAATTATTAAGTCTGAAGGGGAGTACCTTAGATATTGACCTTTCAAGAAAATTCCTTAGTGCAACTTTGTGGACTTCATTTATGTCACTCAGTGGTGGGCAGAGCACCTTCATTCCTTGTCCTCCACTGCTCCTCTCTGTTCTGGCATCGCCAAACCTGTGCTCGGGGCCAGGCACAACTTCAGTCTCTCTGAATGTAAGATGTTCTCAAGGACAACTCCCAAGTTTGCTTCCTCAAGTTAAAAGGTGCTACAGGTTAAATAGCAGATTGGCACCAAAAGCCACCTGGGTGAATTAGATTGGCAGCAGCTCACAGAGACTTTTTAGAGGAGGCAAAAATGAGCATTGCTGCTGCTCTAGATGCACAAACCAGCCTGGCTACAGCAGATTGTTTCAGATAAGTTTAAGATGTATATATGTCAAGCATTCTTCCGAGCTGTAATATTTTGGCCACAACCCCATTCTCTCAAATGTAAAAACAGAAAACCAAATCCATATAGCAAACAAAGCTGAATCCCACTATAAGGGAAGATACACAGTGAAAAATGCACAAAGATTTCAGAATTTTTGCCCAACTACAGCAATGTTTTGAAAAACTTGCATACTATTTTTTTATCTCTTTTAAGGTCAGGTGTGTGTTTCTAAATCGAAGACTAAATACGCTGCATCTAAATAATTACTTTTTCATAATTAACATAGTCTATCCAAGTATTCAAACTCATCAATAAAAACAGAACAACTATAGATTTTCTAAGATTCGTGATGAAGTAAATTCTGCAATTACCATGCTTATGTAAAATATAATTTATTTTTAAACAAACTGGATAAAGGCAATTTACATGCAATGGATTCTGATAAGCACATATGCCTCAGCTTTTAAACCGATTCCCAAAGATTAAAGATCAAATCTGGATATTCTGACAAAGCAATTTAACTTTTCTAATTTGAATTTATACCTAACAGAATGTAGATTTCTGCATTTCACAAACTGGTGAACTAGGAAAAAAAAAATCAATAACAAATACACCAACATCAAAAAAAGCCCAAATACCTCTGCTTTACCCTTCCTCTCCCAGCAGCTTTTTTGTGTATGCAGATTTTTTTCTCCAAGAATACATTGGTAATGATAATGTATTAAGCTTGTGGAAATAGCAGGAAGACCTTGCCAAAAACCTTGTTACTACTGAATCCTTCCTAAGAACAGGATCGAATTGGTATATTTATCGTATTTACTGGTTAGTAACCAGAAGCGTATCAGGGAAAAAACCTCACAGCTTAAAGTCATGTGAACATTTGAAATGCATTCCAATAGAAGATACTAACTTGTTCCCAGAAAAAAAAAACTTCATGACTTATATACAGTATTGCTTTCTTACCTGACGATTAAGCCCTGAGATAACCTGAGATTAATGATCCTGATGGAATGTTTTGGCTCTTAAAAAAATGCAAACACTACTGCATTGGAGTTATTTTATTACTTACCACATATGGTTCTCAGATGACTATCCTATATACCCTTAAAAAGGAGTGCTCTGTTTTCAATTATATAAATTGAAATATCATATAAAATATCTATATCATAAACTGCTAAGGCTGCATCACGGTTTTGTTGTGTGGCTAAATCATTGTTCATTCTGAAACACTAAATCTTTTGAAGATGGCAAACCTGCTTGTAAATTTAATTACTTGTAATTTTATTTTCCTCTATGGTTTAACCTCCCTCTGTGTCTGACCAGTGATATCATAAATCTATACTGCCATTCTGTACTTTGCAAAATACTGAGTACTGGGAATGAGTAATGTGTTTCTGATTTTTAAAGGAAAAGGCAGAAATACTCAACCCAACTAAGTACTCAATGCTTACCAGTTTATTTATGCCAGTTTATAAAAACATCTCAGAAAGTGGCTATTTCATGACTGGCATCTATTTCATGACTAGCATGCTAATAATTATTTACATATTAGTGACATGAATGAAGTAAGCCTTGCTAAATACTTCTCTCTTACTGGGAAACAACAGTTTTAACATTAGGTAACTAGATTTTGCATTAAATACTCCATGCCTGTATAAGGTGACAGTCTCATAGATAATGAGACTGCCAGGCATTCAAAGAAATAAAAAGAATGAGAATTATTTAAATTATTTGACTGAAAAATCAAATATATGAATTTGGACATAGGGGATTTCACTTGGAATACAAAGATGGTGAAAAAAGCAAACAAGCTATTTTAGAATAGTATAGTTCAGCTGAAAGGGACCTACAATTATCACCTAGGTCAAACAGATTATTTCAACTACTTTTTAGGAACATTAAGTATCAATTAGACATTTATCCTAAAATAATAAAAATAACCAAATAATTAATTTATGAATATCAAACGGTCCTGTCCATTTCAGCTGTTTTTATTGTGATTGGCTTTTTCTTCAGTACTGTTCAGTGTTCCTATAATATTTCTGAATTTGAGTACACCTTAAAAAATGCAGGTGGCAGGGAGAAGATATGCACTACCTATTCATTAAGAAGCTCCTTGCAGAAAGAGTTTGTGAAACACTCTCTGGCATAGGCTACTTGCTGGATCCTGGACTTCATTAGGATATCTGTGAGGTCTCTTGCATGGTCTGAGATACTTCTCTAGTCACAGTCACAATAATGAGGCACATCTAAAACCTCAAAGCTACTCCAGACCAAGAACCAAGAGCTATTATTTATTCCCCTGGCTTTGATCTTAGGGGAAAAAAAAGTAGGCACTGAAAACACCAGTAGTAAAATCTGAGATATGGAAGGTGAAAACATGCTTCAGTATGACAGCATAAGACAAGAGATCCACAGCCCCAAGTTTCAAGTGTGTCTTGAAATGTGTCCAGAGAAGCATGGCAAAAGGTTATTTCACAATATCATGAACACTGGCATCTGCCTCTGTTTGCAAAAGCTGCCATAGCCATGGGCTTTCCAATGCAAAGAGGAGAGAATGGAATGCCAAAGTAGGTTTTTCATGTTTCATTGGATCTCTGACTTGGATTTCACTCCTAAAATGTCAGTTTTCTACTTTAAAATTAGAGTAAATACATTTTTCTACTCTGTATTAGGTGTCTTGGGTTAACATGGAAAGTTCTGATCAGATGAGTTTTTTTCTGCTCATGAAACTTCATTTATCACTATACAACCATACTCCTAAAGTGTAAAGTTCCATCATGACTAGGAATTTAATCTAAGACCTTTTCTTGATGCTAGAGAGGCATGCTTTGACAACCACAGGTTTTATTGTATTAGGATAAAGTATGAAAGTATGAAAATTATTTTTGAAACTATGTAATGAAAATCAAAGCAAAGTACAAAGTCATCAAGAATACAGATGCTACTACTCAACATTGTGGTGTTTATGCAGGGGGAGTATCCTGGCGAGAAAGTTCCTTTAAATTAGTAGCTCATGTGAACTGGAACTATTGAAGCCTAGTAAGAATTCCATCATGGCAGCAATGTATCATATTGTAACACAAGCTTGCTAAACAAACACAAATGTTTTAATTATAACACAACCATTTTTTATCCCATGTTCAGCAAATACATTAATATATGCAAACAACTTAATACCTTTCCCATCAGTCGAGGGAGGCTTAGCCAGTTAGTTGTTAGAATACTGACAAATGCTTGGCTTTAACTTTATACAGCTACTGTATAACAAGTTACAGTAAGACATCATTTATTCATGAAGATAATCTTATACTCAAATGGCTTGTCATGCCCTTTTAGTAGGCATAGCTTTCTGGCAGACCTACAGGTCAATTATGATGGAACAAGGAAATGTTTAAAAATATGTACTCAAAAATTCAGTCTCAACTCTTGTTCTGAGAAAGTAAAACAAACAAAGAAACAAAATCAAACAACCTACAACTCAGCTGTACTATTATTCTTTGACTATGAAATAACTAGTTTCATTAACTAGTTAGCTTCCTATAAATGTTAATGTTTTTTACTTCTGTTCTTTAGTAAAACAATCATTGCAGCTATTTCTTTTCATTTGAAGATACAAAAAGTGTCAAATAATACCAGCAGTAGCTTATAGGTCTCTAAGGCACATATATATCCCCTTATGAAGATAAAACCTATAAATTATAATTTCAAACATTAGTTCTGTAAATCATTATTGCTGCTGCTTCCCATAGGAGGATTAAAATTTCATGTGTGAGAAAGCTACTATTAACCTCCTTTTAGAGACAGGGAAACCAAGGCAGTATATATCAGCAGTAATATGGATCACATGCTGAGGAGCACAAAGCTGATGAGAAAGATTTAGATGACAGAATTTCAGGTTCTCTCTGCATCACTAATTTCCATTTGCTCTGTTGACTCCCTAGAGATTCAGATGCTGCACATAGTAGGCACACAACCTATTCTCACGCTAAACCAGGATCACTCCCCAGGCCATGGTGTGCTACATTGCCCAAGTGAATATTTCAGATTTCACAACACAAGGCAATCATCACTGCAACACAGACTGAATGATTAGAGTCACAGCAATTCCCATGGTAAGGAATGCTTCTTTTGTTTTTTTTTTCCTAGGAACATTCAGACTGAATTTCCCTGCCCACTTTCCTCTCTCATTTTTTAATGATAGCACTTTTGATTATATCATTCATGCTTCTTCCATTCTTAATGCTTGAGGTTTTTTAAATGTCATCCATTTATAAATCTGGCATGGAATCAAAATGTACTTCTTATTATAGCTTCTGGCATACTATTATCTGTATTATTTAAGCAGCAGATACTTTAATCCACTTTATCTATTTATTTATTAAAGAAGAGAGATCATTTACGTATAAGTATAGAACAGACACAGCAAAAGAGAAAAAGTAACGCACTACTCAATAGCAGTACTAGCAGTCTGGTAATCTCCAGAGTTTATCAATACCTTCAACCTTAACATTTAGTATAAGTTATCCAAAATTTAAATTCTGATTAGTGTTAATCTTCTTTCTTCTGTTTGAGAAACAGCCTGACTCTTCATACCCATGCAATATAATACATAACTTATTTATAATTTTTTAGTATTAGTAATTGATGATTTCTGCAGAATCTAAATAGCACAGAGTACAAGTACTAGGCCTTTTACTTTTTAACAGAAATACATTTTGGTTTTGGACTAAGGCAAAATCTCCAATCTCAGTCTTGGCAGAAAAGTTAACCCATGGGCTGCAAAATCAATTCCACTCTACAACAACTCCAAAAGTGTACTTAAATAATTTTCTATGTTCTGATACTACCAAAAATAACTGCTTAAGGAGATTCACCATTTATTTTTTATTGTTCTAGAGTTGCCTAGCAGGGCAAATTCTAATTGTGCAATAAAATAGGAGTATTAGGACCACACATGTGTTTTATTGGAGTCTTAGAAATTATTTTTGAAAAGGAAAGCATTCTTTAATAGTCTGCTCCACTAAATTAATATATAATTCTCTTTTGTTTAGACTACAAAAAACACAAAACAAAATAGGAAAGGAAATTACATGTTGTAGCTCCTAAAGAGGAAAGGACCACCCACAGTTTCAGAGAGAATTGTAATAGCACTTCAAACTTGGCTTTGAAATAATCCTTTTAATAGAAAAACTTGAAGCTTTTAACACTCCTCAACACCTCCCCCGCCAAAAAAAATCCTGACAATTCTTCATCCTCCATACTGTCTCAAATTGGTCAAGCTGAAGGAAGGCACTGAGTGACATTTTACTGACTGCTGCTTATCAGGCGTCCCTAATAGCGCTATCATTCCCTTACAGAGCCCAAGACAGCAGCACAGTAGTGAGGGTATCATTGGCCTACAGCCCTACTCGGAGTTTGCAGAGTGGAAAATGACTTTTACCCATGTGGATGCATAACCATATGGCAAGGCTGCATTTCAGGTGCTGCGTCCAGTTCTGGGCCCTGCACCACAAGAAAGACATGGAGGGGCAGGAGCATGCCCAAAGGGCAATGGAGGTGAAGGGTCTAGAGCACAAGTCTGATGAGGAGCATCTGAGGCAGCTGGAGGTGTTTAGCCTGGTGAAAAAGAGGCTCAGGGAAAACCTTATTGCTCTCTATGACTGTGTCAAAGGAGGTCGTGGACAGGTAGGGATCAGTCTCCTCTCTTTCCTCCAGACAAGAGGAAATTATCTCAAATTGTGCTAGGGGAAGTTTAGGTTAGATATGGGTTTTGTGCATGGATTTTCCTCTCTTTTACTTTAAACATGTTGGAATTGAAGGAAAAATAATAAAAAAAACCCAACTTAAATCTTTATGCGTCATTTTTTCATACAAGGGCACAAAAGAGTGTTTCTGTGTTAGGAAAGGGTAAAGATTCTGCTGTTTTCATTTTACTAGTCTCTGATAGGTGATGTGGTGATTAATTTTTCATCAACCATTACACTTGACAGGCTTGAAAATGCACGATAATTTAAAAACTTTAAAAGAATAAAACAAGATTCTGTCAGGTAACTTTCACTTCTTCTGGTACATTAGACACTCAGCATATGCATGGCTGAAACATCCATTTGGCTTGGCTGGGGATCTGCTCACATTAAGAATAGATGAGATGGCATATTTAATTTTCCAAAAGACCTTTTCAGCAGTATCTGAAAAATCTATCACTACTTTTCCCTGTAACAAAACTTCCTTTTTACAACAAGTTTGCAGCTGTCAACATGCCTTTAATATTTAATATTGTTTCACCTGCTTTGGAATTGGAACTGTGAGCACTTTCAGGAACTGACTGAAAGGTTGTCTGTACGTCATCTAGTTTCACTACACAGCCTACAGCCCTCTACATTCTCTTCTGAAATATCACTCAGCAAGCTGTGGCAATTTCAGTTTCTTTAAAACAGAGCAGAGTGGACTCCTGATCCAACCCCATTATGCAGAGCTGTAATTCCAATACAGACAAGTAAAAATTACATCCCTGGACACAGACATTTTTCATGAAGTGTAGCTCCAAACTTTTACTCTGATAATAACCTGAGCAGTTCAAGTGTTTTCTAACAGTAAAACTAACCTTGAACAATTTGTCAAGACACAGGGAAAAATTTGGAGTAAACTAGAAAAGATCTTGCAGATCATTAATGTTGAATAGCACTGTGCTCACTCCTCTTTCATTTCAGTTGAATGATGCAATTTGGGGATTGTTTCTCGAGATGGGCTGATTGCTTAATAGGATGGATTTATTGTACAGTCTTAGCTTTATACAATATGTGTAGATGCATAATGTATATGAAGCACTGATGCTTCAAGCTTTAAGGCTGTTGCCTGTCAGTGCCAAAAACTATGCTAAAACAGTGAAAGAAACCAAAGCAAATTATTAAAAGGATTACCACAAAGGATTTTACAAAACTGAAAACAGTTATACTACAATCATTGCTGCTTATCAAGATGACCAATTTTATATGACTGTTTTTTGGGTCTTCACCCATCTGTTTACATCCATGTGTTATTTCTTAGACTGTAATATCTTTCATAGAAACTTTTTTGTTTTACTGGGTGCTGGTTCGTTGGTATTTTTCTTATTCTGTGTTACAAAGTACAGTGACTAGCACAAAGTACATTGACTGGCTTCTGGACCTAAGAACTAGGACTTTAAACTTTTCTATGAGAAAACTATAAATGGAAAGGACAAGAAACTATGTTCGTATTATCCTCCACTTCACTGACAATGAACTATAAAACAGTAATAACAAGCTCAGTTATTTGAGTGGATGGAATGACTGGATGTTTTAGTTTATTCTATTTTTTGTGTGCTTTATATCTGCTGGTTAATACAAGTGAATTAAAAGCTCTTAGGAGAAAAAATAAATTGTCGAGAAACTTCAGGGCAATTACTGATACATATATTCAGGTACTCTGGAAGTAAAACTTCCCACTCACCAGGATTAAATTACTTTAATACTCTAGCCGCACATCCCAGAAGTGTTAAGTCTCAAGTTTTTTCTGTTCAAGAGCTCCAGGTTTTTCTTTGTCCTTGAGCCTGCCTTCTCTTTTTGTGACTGCTCCAGCCTCTTCCCCCAAACTTCTGTCACCACAATTTTTTCCCTTTCAGAGCCATACAAAGTATCAGAATTTCCAGAAGAATTTTCCTCTAATAAAAGGAGCTGAGAATACAGTAGAGGCAGTACAACTGGTCTGTGAAACAAGAAGAGTGCATCCTAGTTGGATTCAGGAGCTATTTAGATTTGAAAACCCTTGTAAAAATGGTAAAAATGTATGTAAAGAAAAAAAGAAAATTCGCCATTCCAGAATGAATTAATCACAACTAATTTCTTAATCTTAAAATGAACAACCATGGGTAAAAAAACGAATCAGAGTGCTCCCATTCCACATTTCAAGAACATTAAAAATCCCATTTCTTCTTTATAGCCCTGTCTGTATGCTGTTGCCCCAATAGTGGTATGTAAATTACATTAAAATGTTCTAGGAAAAAATAATCCATGCACAATTTAATTTAGTATTTTTTATAGAAAAGCTTAAATTTTATTGCTACTTCTGCCATATTTATCCCCTTTCTTCCCTCAAACTTGCTGAGGGGGTTCAGCTGCTTGCACTAGAAATTATTTTCGTTCGGACATTTTTTTAAGCTTGAAGTCTACAAAGCTGATTTTCTGTTCCAGGACTGCATTTTTCCACTGACAGCATCAAAAAGTAGCTGCTCTTAATTGCACTTTAAAAACCCATCCTCCCTCTTTTCAGATGTCTTTCCTCTATCTGTATGTTTTCAAGCCTTTTTTTTCCCAAATTGCTAAATTCTTTCCCTTCAACCAATATCCATTCTCTCCTAAGTAGCTGATGGAGCTTTGCCTCAAGTAACTATCCAGAAAATCCAACTGAGAAGCCCTAATAATTAGGGTAAAGAGTGATTGCATAGGGGTGTGGTCTTTTTTGTTGTTATTTGAGGGTTCTTTCATTGAGGAGGATTGGTGGTGTGTTTTGCTATATGAGGGCACACAAGGCAGTTGGATGGGATGGATGCAGGTTAAGCAATTGCAATCAAATGGGAGCACAGCACACTCCAGATGAGCAAGGGAGACACTGATGTCCTCATTCAGAAGCTGTTACACACTCCTGCAGCAAGTCAATGAGTAATTTCAGAAAAGAGAGGTCCAGGGGACCACATACACATTGAGAACAATTATGGTAATGGGAAAAGAGACTATTCAATTTACTTAAAAAAAAAGCAAAACAAAACAGCAAACAATGCATAAACTTCTTTATCGCTTAAGGACTAATTCAGAAATATCGTACAGAATGTTTAAATACTTAGATTGACTGCATTTTGTTTGAAGCATAAATGTTAAAAAGGGGTTTAAGAAATAAGGCTAAATACAGGAGCACATGGCATTGTGCCTGTATCAATAAAAGCCACTAAACAGATCAACATCTCAGCAATATACAGCTTTTGCTAAAGCATTCAGTGTGAATCCATTTGTACTTCTAGGGAATTCAGGAAGACTTCCACCAGCTCAAAAATCCTGGGACATGCACCTTACAACAGCAGGAACATCTATATTCACTCTTCTAACCCAGTATGAACAGATCTGCTCTTAGAACGGGACTGGCTCTGAGCTCTTAGGTGATTGAACTTAAACAATATTTACAGATAGCTGAGAAGGTGTGAGAATTTGCCTCTTCTTAGGTTCCACTGCACTTGCTATCTGTTGCCATATGGCTAATTCCTTCTCATGCTTATTCCTCTGTTTCAGTTCATGTTACAGTATGCTCCTCTTACAGACCTGCAGCTTCAAACATCTGCAGCAAAGGTCCCAGAAATTGATTTAGAGGCTGAAACACAAGCATATCCAATCCTGCTCCTACACAAGGCTATATATCTTTGTTGGAAGACTGACACATGGTCCCCATATGCATCAGTGATAACATAAGCCTGCCAGGCACAGATGTACTTATAGCTCTAGAGAGATGCAATCTAATGATGGATAGGAATAACCCAATCATATGAACATTTGTATTTGTAAACCCTACCTAGTGCTACAGAAAATATGTCTACGTTTCACTGCCACATTTCTTCAAGGATATCAAGATGTTCCTAAAGGTATGACAGGCATACGATGAAACTTAATGGTATGTAAGACAGAGAGACTGCTTCCTGAAGCACAACTTCATAGTTGGAAGTTCTAAAAATTAATTGCTCTTCTGGCAAACTCAATGAAAATTAAATTAAATTAGATACTGGAACTTTTTCATTAGAAGGCTCTGGCAAAATAAAGTTAATAGATGGAAAGCTTTCTGCAATTAAAAGTGACAGGTGCATTGCTTTCTCTAAGCTTTTAAATCACATCTGTCAAAAAGCCTGCTAAACCACATTTTTTAAGCTCCTTCCAATCTACTCAACTTTTATGAATCAAAATACTGAGGAATTATTGATAATATATCACTTAAGTCATAGTTTATGGCAGTAAATAGCTAAAATTTCTATAGAGTTATACATCTAACATATTTAGGACAACATATTAAATCACAAAGTAACTGTTTCCTGTTCCTATTCACTTCATTTGTCAGCATGATTTCCTGCTTCAATTCCTAACCATTGCGTAAGAAACACACAACTTGATTTCTCTATTTAAAACCAAGTTTACAGTAAATTCAGGCCAGTCACAATTTTGATTAAATCATCTATTCCATGTGATTTAGGAGAGATGGTTAACAGTATTTATGCCTTAGAAGAAACATTTTCTTCAAAGTGTCTTGGAAAAAGGCAGAAAAGTTTGAGGGCAGGTTTTGCTGTGCTTCTTACAAGTGAAACTATTTTCAATGAACATGTGTTTCAATACTGGGAGCAAAACCACTTATCGCACATCTTCCCCCTGCCCTTCAGACATACCTGAGCCAATTCTCTACTTCCCATTCCTTGCTCACAAAAACAGGGAGTACTTACGCCCAAAACTCAAAAAACTCCAACTCAAAACTCCAAACTGTCTAATGATTATTTCCAGGCTTTTGGGATTTTATTTGTTTGTTTTGTTTTATTTTTGGTGTTTTGTTTGTTTGTTTTGGTTTGGTTTTTGTTTAGGTTTTCATTTTGTTTTGCTTGCTGTTTTTTTATTGGGTTTTTTGAAGGGGGTTTCTTTTTTTTATTCAATAACCAACCCTAATTTTCATAGGTTAGGAATGAAGTTTTCTTAGGGAATGCTTCTCATCCTCACTAATTCTGAAAATAAACAAAAACATTACTCTTCAAAGATACTAATTATCAGCTAGATGTAAAGCTGTTACACATTGTAAGATGACCTGTGACAATATGAATTGTATAGGCTATGGCACAGCACCTTCAAAGACACAGGATGGAAAATTACTAACTCAGTTGAGAATAGCTCTTGTTAACCACAAACATACAAATAATCTCATCCAAATTCAGAAGAGCACTGAAGTATGTAGAATTTAATGTATGCGCTTAAATGCCATTAAATTCATTGTAACTACTCACAAGTTTAGTGTTAAGCATGTGACGAAAAATATATCTTTGAATCACAAACTATTTGCAGAAAACCAGCAGTGAACACATATAAATTATAGGCCTCCCTAATTTAAGCATATATGAAAAAGACAAAATTCTCCTCAAATGGGGAAACAGAACAAGAAAAATAAGGAAATAGTTTTCCACAATCCATCTATATATTTTCATAATGCCCCATAGTGAATTATTGTGACACCAAAAGTAGTATTTCAGACAACTGGACCATGTGCAAGACCTTATCATAATTATCTTTCATATTTATCAAAACTCAGGGGTTTGGTGCTGCTTTTTGGGTTTTCTTTGAGGTATGGGGATGAATCTTGCCAAGTTCTCAGTTTCCCTTGTAAAAAAAAATTTTGAAACTGCGAAATCTAACATGCTTCTCCCTAGCACTCCTTATTAGTTCAAGGGATTTTCCTCAGAGATAGAAATCTCTTCCAGTGGCTAGGTAGAAGAAAGCTTTGGGGTGGAAGGTCAGTATTTCAGGAAGACTGACCATTCAAAATAATACTATATTTCAAAATTATGTGTGAGGTCTGCATCCCTGTAGAATAACACAGGAGAATAACAGCTATTGGGAACAGCATTCTGAGAAGGAATCAAAAGCAGTTAACATATACACTGAAAGAGTATATATACTGCTGGAAAAGTAAACACAGATAAGGATTCATTCCTGACTTGCAACTGAGTAAGTCTGAGAGCTGAACTGCAGTGCTACTGAGTGCTACACATATGTAAACTGAAAATACACCAAAGCCATCAAAGGAGCCAAGGTGTCATGAGGATATGTCTACAAACATTTGCTCCAAACAGGGAAAAGAATATTTTAATATTTTCCCTTAGTATCAATTTTAACTAGACTGTGGGTGAGAATGAAAGGTCTGCAATCTGTGAAAACAAAAAGATCAAATTCAACATTCAGTAAGGATACAGAATATCTAATTAAGCACTGAATCTGAAGTACATTTTTTTTTTCCCCAGTTTCTCTTCCATATCTCTTTTGCCCTCTGTTAACCATCTTCCCATCCATATCTATAAATAATGAAAATAAGCCAAAGTTTCCTCACTGGTGTTTTACATAAATATCTGAATGAAAAATATGTCCAGAACTGCTTTGATGAACTATATTAATTGAACAGTTTAAAGAAATGTAAGAATCATATAGAAATATGGACTTAAAAAAAGATATTAGATAACCCTATTGTAAATAGAACTCAAAATACTGATACCTTAAGGAATAGGACTTACTAGATACAAAGCCAGCATTCAAAACATACAAAATGAAATCTGTGTGTTGGTGATACTGATTTTATCCAGGTGTTAAGTCTAAGCCTAAAAGCAAATGTTCCGATGAACTTTAGGATATGTATTTTATTCTCCTGCATCTGTTTTTTCCTTTCCTTTAACCTAGCTAAAATTTCATTACACATACTTTCTATTTATAATACTGATTAACATTTTTTTTTATACAGATCACATAGAAGAGTCTTATATAGACTTCTGCATACCTATACCACTTTCTGCTTGTTGCGTTTTCTTGTTTTGATTCTACTTTTTTAATTAGGGACATATTTCCAGTGGGAAATTACCCTCTGCCTATGAAAACAAATGTATGTATGGTACAACGCCTGTCCTGAAGAACCAGAAAACATCTCACAGTGTCTGTTTTCCACAATTTTTTTAATATGCATTATTTCCATACATATAATAATAAGCAACACAATACAGAGATTCCCAGTTGAAGCAGAGATGACATATCATCTTGCAGTTATGAACAAAGAAATATAGAAAAAACATTGAAACAACAAAGAGAAAATGATTATTTTCAATAAAATCAGGAAAAATCTCTGTGTAAATGTGCTCAACAATGAAAATTACAACAGCCACAATTACAGTATAAGGATTTCATATTACTGCCAGGTGGGTACATGTCTAATAGTGAATGCCTTTGTCTTCCTTACATTTATGAATAGATACAGATTATAGTAATAAATCCCCATGCTGAAATAAAACTGAGACTAATCTCAAGATTAGGAATCTAATCTCCATTAGAAATAAGATATAGGTATTTAAAATGAAGAGGAGGTCAATTTGCTACAAGCAACATGACTTTCTCTCTTGTTCTGTATTGCATATGCAGCGCATACTCCTGCACCACAGCTGAAGTAAGTTAAAACTTACAAGCTGACAAGAAAAGCAACAGATTGAAAGAAGAGTTTCATTAAAAGAAAACAAATGTGTCAGCGACCATCTTCAAGTTGAATTTTGGTCATACAGCTCCCCAGTATTTTTCGCTTTGCTTTTCTAACTAGTTCCCCTATGGATTAACCTCTTCTCACCTCTGGTTGTGTATACACTGCAAGATAGAGCTGCTGGACAGTTCATTAGAGAAGTTCCTGCTGTTTCTTCCACTGGAGAGGAGGCACCTCTAAGTTATCATACACAAGCAGGCCCAAGTCGACATGTCTTCTAACAACTTCTGGCAGCTTTGATCATGCTGGTGGTTCATACAAGTTTCACAAGGGGAGAAAAAAAAAAAAAAAGAGGCAGGAACTTTGTGGCATTTCCTGCTACTCCTTTGGAAACCAAATACCATCAATTAGTAATTCATGCACCATACTAGTATCACTGGGCAGGGGCAGTGGGGGACTGGATGTGGGGGCTTTTTCTGTCTGGCACATCTTAAAACTAGAAAAAATATATTTAAATGGAACGCTTAAATGCACTGCTAGAAAATTTATGTTTTAGATAACTCCCAGATAGATGTTCAAACATAATACTAAATCTAAATTAAGTTTTTTTGATCCAAAATTTCAGTTGCCTGTTTCTGAAATGTTATCCACCCAAAGTTTGCAAGAAGCTTTGCTTTTACAGCCTCAGCTTTGTAAACTGCTAGAGGCTGCCTCACTTTTCTAGAGTTGTTCTCTGTAGCATGGTGGCAAAGAACCTTAAATTGCACTTAAGCACTTGAAACAGGCTCTTTCGTATCCAGCAACACTTCCCACTGCTCAGCTGGGTCTCTTTCCTTGACACCTCTGGTGGCCAAGCCAAAAAAGTCAACAGTCTGCAGCAATGAATGAATACTCCAGGATCCTTTCATAATGGTGTAGCTGATTGAAGCCCTGTTTGAGAGGCCTTACCTCATTTCCCACACATTTTCTGACCCATTTTGTCCGCCTCTTCTCAGAGGGGTTTTGCCTGTTGTATTGTGGGCTAAGCAGTAAACTAATTATCTTGTTCAAATCCCTTTGCAACGCCTCTAATCCTATTAGTTATAAGAATGTGTGAATACTGATTGCACAACTTAAAACAGGGAGAAACAGAAAAAAAGACAGAGACAGAGGGAAAAAGCCAAAAGGCAGGATCTGGGAAGATCTGCTAGCCACTTCAGCTTTTCAAGACTTGTCAGGATGCTCAAGACTCCCACCGTCACAAGATGGGACAATTTGTAAGGTCCATATTTTCATTTTCTGTCAGTCTTTTGTGTCTGCCCCAAAGGTGCCGCTATTATCCAAGGCAGCTCTGAGTCTTTTGCTCACAGTAGAACTTGCTGACCCTTGACTCCAGTTAACAGTTACATTTTCTCTCTTTCCCCTTTCATAATGAACATTTTAATGAAGGGGATGACAATATTACAATGTGTCAAAGAAGCCATATGAAGTACCGGAAATGAATGAATGTCAGTGTAGGCATCTATAGGCCCTGTGAGTCCGACTTCTTTTCTTCAAAGAAGCCTCACAAGTCTTATTAAAGAGCCCTCTCGCCCTCTCCCTCGGGTGAAGATACTGGAGCAGTTGCCTCCTGCCGTCCAGTACTGAGTGAACTTTAATCACTTTTCCTATTTTGTTCACACTGGGGAAGGAGCCAGACTTCAGTGAAAGCCTGCAGTCACAGTTGATGTTAAAGAGCATGAAATTTATCTGACTTCCATAAAAGATGAGCTCTGCCCTTCCATTCCTGCTTTTGCTAAGCTGGCTGCTCCGGGGACAGCCATTCTCTGCTCCAAAAACAAATATTTGCTTTTAGCGTGGATGGATGCTGCTGCCTAGGAGCGTCTTTTCCCTTGCTTTTTAAACTGTACACTTAGTTGTTTCCACCTACAAAGAAGACTTGTGGTCTTGGGAAAGAAATTTAACTTTATCATTTAGACATGCTGTTTTGCAAATGAAGGTTTTAAAAATGCAAACAGTTCCTGTTTTACATGAGTAATAAGCTCTGGCTAACTGGTTACCATAGAAGCAAATCCACCAGAATTCTGAGGGTAAGAGATTTACCTTTATTTTTTGACCCTCCTTCCCTGCAGAAATGCCTATGTCAGTGAAAATTTAACTCTAAGCATAAAATACAAAGTTTCTTTTCTCACATAGCATACTTGGAGATTTGAGACATCATCTATCTGGTGAAAATTATAATAAATTTTATTATTACCTAGCATTCCATCATTTAGTTTTAAAACCTTGCTGTTTGGATTTGGCTCTACAATTCCATTATTAATGCTTGCTTTCCTCTCAATGACAAATCAATGAGACATTTTTTGTACATATCTCACAGCGCACATCTTCTCTAAGGATCACTTCTATATAAATAGGCATTTACAAAACAACTGACTGTGTAACTTTAGAAATGTGTATTTCAGAAGGAATAAAATTTCTATGTCATTTAATTACTCACATATTTCAAATCCTGTAGCAAAATGGAATGCAAGGAACTCAAAAACAATTCCAGAAGCAATTTATCTCCAAAACATTTTATGTATATAAAAACCTGAAAAGCAGTAACAAAATTGCATAAATAAGCTTGATAATAAAAATATTGTGAGAAAAAGGAATGAAAAGTGGTACTGATCCACCGACCATCCACTCTGCATGCCATAACCCACTCTAATCCCCAACTGATACTAACAACTGCAGTGACAAGGGCTAAACTGGAGCCATAAGTGGGAGTAATGATAGACTGCCACTTCAGTATGTCAGCAATTGCATGATTAAAATTAATACCACACAAATGTTCTCCTGTAAAACAGAGAACAAGGAAAAGGAAAAGGCGCTTCTTTAACTGCAACGCCTCCCAAAAATGCGCCACCGTGGGCGAGATGTGCGCCTGTGCCCAGGAGAGGTGAGCTGGCCCTCAGCAGGAGCCAGGTGCACAGGGGAGGATTTTCTTGCTGTACTTTTAGCTGTGACCACCTAGGGGCACTCAGTGTCCTACAAATCCATTGAAAATCTCAGCTTTTGATCCAGCCCCATTCTGGTGTAGAGCACGAAACATATTTCCTGTCAAGCATCCTGCCTTATATTCAACTTGAACAACAATGATGAGTATTGTTTATTGATACTTTATTACTGGCAGATAACCAGCCAGACAGCCTTGTTCCCTCTAAATGCTTCTAAAGAGTTTTTTTTAATAAAGGCTTTAATATACCATGAAGATTTTCAATCAATAGGCAAAAATATACAGACCATATCTTTTGAGAAAGTGATTTCAGATTTTAAGGCTGGATTTCTTCCAAACTGCCAAGAAACTTCCAAACTGTCTAAAAGCCGTCTAGAGGGAGTTCACTTAGTTATGATTCACTACCACTTTGAAAAGGACATGGCAAAAATGGACAGGAATATAAAACTGAGAAAGCACCACAAGGTCAAGAGAACCCCAATTTTTCCTTCTTCACACACATTCTTCCTTTCTACATCATATTTTTTATATACAAAAAGTAAATGAAAATGTAACTGTATTCCTATATTTTGGGATTCTTTGAATTCTTAAAAAAAAAAAATCATGTAATTAGTCTTCCAAATTTTCATCAAAAAACCCCTAAAGATTTTCAGTGAAGCAATCAGCAAAATAAAGTTTCAGATTGAAACAAATGGTTCGTTTAGGCTAAACTGCAGCAGCCTACTAGCCAATCCTATCTGATATTTTATGGTCAAGTTTTATAGCATGAAAATTCTGACTTTCTGCCACATTTTTTTCCGTTCAAACAGGGTTCACTTAACAAGCAGAATGCAGACCTGCTGCTTTCCCTTGTGGCCAACTTCACTTGTTCAAAGTCTTTGAGAATCTTGGAACACGGCAATAGCTCTTAAAAGAACTTTGGCCTGCAGCTGTTATTAACTAGCTTTGGACGTATGGACCTCTGTTGACAAGCACCTCATGTAGAGAGGTTAAAAAATTGCTACCATATGCTTTCAGCTTTTTTAACCTACAATGTAAAGGCTCAAAAGAAAAAAAAAAACAACCCAAAAAAAAACCCAACAAAACCAAACCCCTTTCAGTACTTTAAAAATACAAATCAATTTACACACAAGCCAACACTTCTATCTTCCACTGCCTTACAATTATGAAATATATATGTCATTTTTAAAAAGGTACTGCAGTGTTCCGAAAGGCAAGAGCTGATTTCAATGAACTGGTTATAGGTACAAAGATCTCAACAGGCTTTATTACTGGACACAAATTAAAAGCCACCACACACTTAAAACTGGCACTAAATAACAATAAAAATCTATGTCATGAGAAAATTTCTACTGCACAGAAAAGCATTCTCTCCTCAATGAAATCTAAAGCTAGCACTGTTTATTACGCCTTTGCTTTATGACACACTTTAGCCTCATGTGTGTACACCTTACATTAGCTTTCATTTCTCCGATCCAGTTCAGATCTGAAGGAGGAGCTGTACGTTCAGCTACTTGTTCGTTTATTCCAGACAGACCCACTGGTTTACTGGAAGGTATTAACTCTCTGGACAAGAACAGGGTCATCATGCGACCAGAAATCTTTTCTTACTCACCGAAGGAAGAAAGGTACCAGTACTTGTACCATACATAGCCTGAAATGGATATTCAGTGTTTTTAACCTTGCTGGAATAAACACCCCAAAAGGTTAATTGCTGAACTCTTACATCTCTGTTCCATAGATTCCCCTTTCATTCTCTAAAACCAGCTTGACAGTGTAGTTAAGAGGTTAGTGAGCCTCACTTCAGCATACATCACATCTGAGTTTGAAGATTTTAGATTCTAGGAGTACTGTAAAGATTTCTTAGTTACTTAGTTACGGAGTATCAACAGAAGTGTATTTCTTAATTTTATTTTATTAGGGAGATAAAATTCCTAATTATACTGCTAGATGAAAAAAATACTAGCATGTAATCAATCACCTGATATAAAAGACAGTTCTGCCATTCTCACTGTAGCCAAATATCCCAAGCAGTAATCAATAATCAATCAGAAGTATGTTTACAAACTCAAGCTACTGCTCTAGAGAGGGAAAGAAAAGCCAAGGAGACTTTCTCTTCTATCAAAATAAGCTTTAAATTAATGTATTTAAACACAGGCCAGTTTTCCCGAAATACACGAATATTCCATGTGCCAGATATATTTTTTTTAGCCAGATAACAGAATACTCACTGGGAATAATACTAAAACTACCAAGAATTATATCTAGATAAATGGGTAGGAAACTGTAGATCTAGGAGAAATGCAGTCACTAAAGAAAGACTTTCTGTCTATCATGAGTACTTACAGAATTTCATTACCATGTTGCCTAGATACGATACATATTTAATACTTTTATAGTAAAATAAACATTTATCCTGCAAAGTACATAAACACAGTATAATAATTTGATTTTAAGATGGGGGATAAAGGGATCAGTACCAAGGGAACAGCAGTGGGAATCATCTCACCCATCTTCAGCCAGATAAAAAACAGATAATCTAGTCTTAATTGTCTACATAAAGGTGAAGACACCTTTAGAAGAAGAGTATCTTTATCTCTGTCTCCACATTTGAGAATACAAGTTTTGAAAGGCAGCTTGGACTTAGCACCTCAGTTTCAGGGAAGGCAAGCTGGAAATCCACACAGACTGACCCTGACATGCTGCCTTGT
Organism: Phainopepla nitens; assembly: GCA_013400175.1. Taxonomy (NCBI): domain Eukaryota; kingdom Metazoa; phylum Chordata; class Aves; order Passeriformes; family Bombycillidae; genus Phainopepla; species Phainopepla nitens. The sequence goes on from VXBQ01011151.1 coordinate 1,657,048, forward strand.
CAAGGTCAGAGAGCAGTCGATGTCAGATGTGTACTGAACTGATGTCTCCCAAATACCAGCATGGTTCCCCAAGCGTTTGTACATTAAGATACAGCATTGTCTAATAATGCTGGTTCATCCAGGATTTTTCTGAGTAGTGGAAACAATCCAGCACTCTGTTCTCTAGCCAAACTAGAGCATCTAGCAGAACATCTGTGGGCATCTCCTGAGCTCCACAGTCCGCTCTTAAGTATGGCAGACAGCCTGTATTAGAAAATTTACAACTGCTCAAAGCTAGAGCCAACAAACTCAAAATCTCACAGCTTCTTTCTCTAAGAGATTTAATTAACAATTTTTAAAGGTCAACAAGCTCTAGTTATTTTTATGGTAATTACAAGCAACACAACCTATTGTGTTGTCTATTTCCCAAGAGGTGACTGGAATGGCATCCCAGAGGCTTTTGATACTATTTACCTCTCAGACCTCTCTTGAGCCACCAGTAGAGTCAATTTTTTTCATTTAAATTATTAGCTGGATGAATAGTTAGCATTTAAACATGCAAATCTGCTTACCACTTCAGGCTCAAAAGCCTGAGTTGAATTCTACTCATATAAAAAATGTGATGAGAAATTGCTAAGACTTAGAAAATACAATGCTTTGGAATAGCCACATAAACTTTCACCTAAAGCTGACCAAAAGAACTTCTTAACAAAGAAAACCTGTTATATATTACTTATATTGCAGCATTTGTCAACTTATGGACACATTGCCTTCTAATGAAATTGCACTAAAATATTAAGGTGGGGCAGGGAGGGGTGGAGTGCGTGTATGAAGTTGATTTTGTGTGCTTGTTTAGTTGTGAAGCTTTTTTAAATTTGGCTTTTGGATGAATTCATAGACCATGACTTCCAGGATTACATTGCTTTACCACACAGGCACCCCCAAGGGAGGGATCCCCATTCTCCGCTAACAGCACAAAGACACAACATAGGAGGCCCATGGAAGGTCTCCATCTCTGCACACATTCCCTGGCACACAGCCAGGAGCCTGACAGCCTCAGCCCAGGGAAGCGCTGGGGATGCTCCCTGAAGCTTTCCCTGCTGCCAGCTTCCCCAGCCCAGGAAGCCTATTGGAGCAGGGCAGCCGTAGGACCCTCCAATTTCCCACCAAAAAAAGTCAAACACCTAAGTTTGAACTTTTTCAGTTTGGAGAAATGTTTAGGGTGGACCTTCAGATCTAACAAAGAACCTCTAGCCCATGTTATGTTATTGTGAAAAAAAAAAACCAAAATCTTTCAGAACATGAAATGCAGGAAGATCCATGAGTGTACAAGTCCACTTAGTGAATAATACTCTATTTCTAAAACACTTCTCCCCCTGTTTTGGTTCTATGCACCACCTGATCATTCAAAAATGAAACCCACATGATTAAGACAGAAAAAAAATACATTTTCAAAAATGTATCAACACATACAAGTGACTAACAGAAAAAAAGATACTTTTCAAATTTTTCAATAAAGCTCATGTAATTCTCCAACAGCAGTATCAGCCAGTTGAAGCAACCAATTAAAATTTATCTACCCTCCCAGACTGATGAAAGCAGTAAAAGTAGGATGGATATTCTGACTGGCATTCCTTCCCACATACTCTGAGGATTTAGCCATTAGTACATGGCCTAATCCGTCTCCTTTTATATTTCTTAAATACATCATAAGTATTAAAAGTTTACTGCTTTTGGAGTGAGGACCTTTGACTAAAGAAAAAGAAAATAAAATAATAAAAAGAAAATAAAAATTCCTTTCTAGACTACTGCTTTATATGCTTTCCTGTGTGAGACTGTTGAGTGACCCACAATTATTTTACTCTAAAAAGTTGTCAGTTTACAGCAAGTTCCTTACAATTTATTCAGTATAAGTAATTTAGGGATTTTAATTAAGCTTAGTAAAAATAGACCACAACTCTTTATTAATTTTTCCACTGTTAATAAGAGTGAGAGTGTCACAGAAGAGCAAAACATCTTGACTAGTTTCATAATATTTTTATATCTTAACTAAACAGGATTTAACTCTCTAATGGAAGTTTCAGTGATAAAATTATACTAGGTCTTAAATACACTTGCAAGCGTGAAGCAAAGAATTTGATAATTACAGTAAACATCAAATACAAGATGTAATAAGCAAATAGTCGACTTGTTTAGAGAACAGACCTTTTTATTGCAATGTGCAACATGACGTATTTCCTATCTATTATGGTAAAATATTATATTTTATTTATAAATGTTAATGTAATAAATGTTATATTTAGTAACAGAGCTAAATATAAAATACATTTGTGATTTAGGAGGAAAATTTGTTTTACTTGAATTTAATAAAGACACCACAGCTTAGATACAGCTGTTTTACCAGTGAAAGCCATAAGAAGTTGAAGTTTGGTTATTGCAAGTTTAATTAATTTAGTGAACCAATTCCGTTACCTTAACATATGGTATTCCTTCCAGAGGCAAGCTATTTTTTATGAAGTTCTATTAGCTAAATCTACTAGCTCTCATAACCTGGTTGACAATTCACCAGCTCCTGGAAATCATCAGTCCTGATGTGCATGTTTAAAAAAGATAATGAACAAAATTTTCTCAGAATAATAGGATTGTCAACATAGGGCAACTTGTGTGATCTTACACATTTCCATTTGGATTTTGCAGTACTAGTACCATTTCTAATGAACATCTGAAAAATATTTTAATTGTGTATGATTTAGCACCAGGAAGAGTTTGCCAATATGAGCAATTCTTGAAAGAGAGAACACAGTTCTTTAAAGAACAGGCATTCTTTAATGGATTATTCCTCTGTGTTGCTTCCTGGGTTTAGATTTAAATCACGGCAGGCACCTCCACTCCTGGGGGATTCTAATTCCATCTCATGCAGCTAACCACCAGGCAGGCTTAGACTATTTATCTGGATGTCAATAGCATTGTACAGTGCCACACAACTGACTAAGCAAAGATTGAAAATCTGCTATTCAACAATCATGTCTTCATGGTCACTTGCACAAGTATTATGTTTCATGCTACAGATATTATAACAATCGTGCAAATATACTTTATGGGTAGCCAAGCACTTTTGAGAGTAGATACAGCCCAATTACCTGTTCCAATAAGTAATAGGAAGTTATTTCACAGAGAGGTGATAAGTAAATATCATTAAGAAAATTTATGAAGGCTTTTTAAATTATTGTTTTCCTATGTATAAATTCTTTTGTTACTTACTACATGTTAGCAATCAACTTTTCAAGATCCTGGTATGAAAGCTCTTTGGAGATTTCAGCAGTACTGCAAGACATAATTATCCCTTGTATCTGCACAATGTTAAACTAATTGCCCTCACATTTCACACACAACATCAGAAGCCACATGATGGTTTAAACTGAGCTCTGCCTTGTGAGCAGGGTTCTACCCATCAGGTTGGTAACAGAGTGCAAACATTTTGTTCCTTGCAACTTGCTTTCATAGCTCCATCCTGAAGTACACTTACTATTTACAAGGAGAAGGAAAAAGAAAACACCAACCAGAGCCATGTTAGCACCTTCAACATCTGTCAAGGGTATTCTGCTTCATAAAAAAGCAAGTCTAATTTTGACAGGTATGTCCACAGAGTTATTTCTAAAGAAAAACAACAGAATTTTTAAAGAAGTGATCTTTCTGAAGTTATTAGAGAAATACAAATTTTAAAAATGCACAAATAACAGTAACCAAACTCCAAATTCTGAATTTATCCTTTTAATAAATTTCTTTGACAGCCAGAAGCTTTGATGGGATACCAATAGCAAAAGACTAAAAGCAATTTCTTCTGGATTCTGATAAGTCATCTGTCCAGCATCTGAAAAGCAAAGCAATGATAAGTTTTGAAATGAGAGCAAAGATGTGTCATATATGCCATGAGGGCATGTGCAAGTTCTACAAAAACAGCAAAAGAAATAGGGAACTACACCAAGGGGAATTTCAAATCACATCAATTTTTGCCTGTGACAGGTTTGATATACTGCATTACTGAATCACCAGAGGTTTATCGGAGTTTCCTCTTCCTGTTTATAATAGAATAAAAGTAAACTATTTATCATTTTTATTTTTGAAATCTCTAGAAAAAATACACAACTTGAACAACTGGAATGCTAAATGAAAGACTGAAAATCAATAATTTTTATTTCTGTACCTTGCATCCTTCCAACAAAGCAAACAGAGAGTCCCAAACATTCCTTTAGATTAACTTAATTATAACCTTTTCACATGAAGGGACCTAGACACAAAGTGCAATCAGTACAAGTTCTCACCTTTCTGTCTGCTCAGTTACAACCCTGTCTCCCACATAATTCAACCCAAGTGTATTCCTGCTAAAACATTTTAAACTTCAAATTTAGTCTAGTGTCAAGCAGCAGCAGCCAGCCTAGCAAGTACTGGGCTAAAGGATTTAATTTGTAATAAATCAAATACATTTAGTTAAGTAAATAAAGACAAATATGTTTGAACTGCAAGACATTAAGAAAAAAAAAACCTTAAAATTAAGTTAGGTTTGTGGCATGATAGTGATTCCAAGGACATCATGTGCACATATGTAAAGAGAAAAAGTTTTTAAATATTAAATAAAAGTAGTCTCTAAACATTAATATCAAGCTCTTTAAACATTTGCAATCTAGCAAACTACAGAACATTTCAGCTACTGATCTCTCACCTTTATTCTTATTTAAACTTAGCTTATAGAAGATGATACATTATTCAAAAATTGCAAGTAAATATATTCTAGATGATTGTGATAGGCTTCTGTCCTTAAAAAGTTTAGGAAATACTGAAATTCTCTCTATAACTGCAATCTATTTTAAAGAACACTATAACACCAAGAAACACAGAGGTTTTAAAGTTGCAGTTGAGGGTAAAGAAGAAGGAATAACATGAATCTGTGTCTGCAAAGGGAATTTGCACACTCAGGAAGTTAATTAATTAATTAATAACACTGTTAATTGTAAAATGGTGAGAATATAAGTCACACCAGAATTTTCCATCATAGAATTCTGTGCTTGATTTCTAAAAATGAGGTACCACTTTACTGAACAACTTAAAAAACCCTACTAAAACCAACTAAAAGCTCTACTGCATATAAAACCATTGACAATTAGCCTAAGTACTTATGTAAGACCCTTATTTAGTTAAAATGGAATCATACCTTATGTCAGTATAAAGAATTGCTGAATATTGACTGAACTGTTTTCCAAAGTTTCATAAAAATTGGCTCAGAAACAGAAACGAAAAATACATGTTTCAAACCAATACAAGATAGTCCACCAGCTCTAACAAAATAGGATGAGGCAGCACCCGGAATTAAACACTATTTTCAAAAGTTTTTAGTGCTTTAGTAACTTGTGTAAAGTCTCAAACAGGAGAGATCCTCTGCCCCTCACAGGCTATAGAAAGGGCTGAATAAAAATCTTGGAAGGAGAAGCAGAAGACTGAAGGGAAGCACCTTTTTGGGCATATATAGTTGATGAAAGCCTGCATCTAAACTGCAAAATTAGGAAGCAGATCTGTCCTACAGTCTTTGAATCTAGTAGTTCTAGCGGTTAAAATCTTTTCTGCCTGGGAAATTATCTTGAATAGAAAACATCTGATCCAGAAGCCACCATACAACTCTTGAAAGCACCGAGCATCTAAATCAGAATCATACGAGCTCTTGATGTTGAACTGAAATCAAGGTGTGCTTCAATCTGGCCCCCTAAAATGGCAAAGAGATCAGACAAATATTGACCACCTGAAAGAACCTGAGAAAAGAACACTGAAAAAATTATAATTATGTGTCAACACATGACCATAGGTAAACTGCTTACACGTGCAATCAGGAGGCACCTTACACATATTATTTGCATCAACCAAAGAAGGGACCTGTCCAAACCATAGCTCCTATTACATGCTGATGTATTATCAGCAAAATTTGAGAGTTATGCAAAACATTAAGACATCAGATGACTGCCACTGTCACAATAAAACTCTGAGGAACAATCTAACTCCAGTATTTTTATGAGGATGTAATCATTCATCAAAACACCATTTCAGCAGAGCATTAGGCCTTCACTGACCTTTTCTCCAGGAGCTCAAAGGTTATTAAGAAGAGGCAAGTATAGCACATTCCACTATTTTCTCCTTGAAGCCTAGATACATCTCCTGGAAGTGCCTGACAGAAAATAAATTCAAGTTTCCTGCACTTGTTTAGAGGAATCTAAAGAGAAAGCATGTGAAACAAATTCATAAACAAATTTGTCCAAGGGAGAGAGGCACAGATATTGAAATAGTTGCTGAGAGGCTGCTGTTGACCACAAACACACAAAAAGGAGTCTTTGAGTAGGGTTATGGTTTCTAAGTTCCTGAGGAACTTCTCAGGCAAGAGATGGAAAATGACAAGACCATGGATACCAGGCTTTCAGAGGGAACAGCTCTTTGGAGGATGGTAGCAAGCTCTCAGCACTCTTCTCAAACAGCTGAAGATCTTATAAATTGGAGAAGGTACTGTAAAATTCCCATTGTTCCCTAAAACAAGGTACAGTTTCAGATTTCACCATCCCATTGAGATTTCCCTTCTCCTTTTTCCAAGGATGAATGAGGAGGAAGGAAAATTTCGGAAAAGCACATGTGTCATCCCCTTGTAAAACTGTCCATGGAAATCACTTCAGCATAGCTGGTCCTCCAAGCTGTTGGAATGCCTCCTCATATATCAAAGCGGGAATGAAAGGAGGTAGCAAGAAACTCTCTAACAAATTCCTACTGAGTCAAACCATGTATTTCTATACTAAATTACACAACATCTTTTAGTATAATTTTTCCTTTTACAAAGACTTGTCCCTAAAAATAACTGTGAGATTTTTAACATCTTTTCCTGGCCATTATTAACAGTCTTCACAGTTATTCTCCAAAAAAAATATTCCACATGGATTTATTTAACTATTTAAAAATCAAAGTTTTAATTCAGGAGGAGAATAGTCATCATATCACACCTTAAATAAAATTTGAAAATTTCATGCCAATGCAGAATGGAAACGAATATTAATTTCCCCATGGAAAATACTTTACACACATAAGACAGTTAATGGAAACAGAACTGTGCTAATGTATTTTGCATTTTGAATATACATACATATGTTATTATTTCACTCTTACATCATGTCCCTTATCTGATAATCCTCAAATGTGTTTAAAACATTAATGACTTTATCTTCAGAGAAGCTCTACCATGTTAGAAGCATTTTCCTGTTGATTTTATCCCCCTTGTGCGAGCTCTCTGGTGCACAATACTACACAATTGTACCTGTTTGGACAGTGCCTATCAATACCATGGAGAAAGCATCATTAGCAAATTCACAATAATGAAGAAGTTACCTTGGAACATTGAAATTGTGCAGTATGGAGACATCCAGAAATTATTTCTATGTCCCAACTATTATAAAACCATACCAATATTCCTATTTCTATCTACTTCATAACTCTACATCAGAGCTGTTTCTACTGTGTTACACACTGCACAGATCTACCATGAAAAGAAAAATCCGTTGTTTCAGAGAATTTACATCTGAATTTAAAGTAAAAAGACTAGGGAAGAGAAAAAAGACAACACATAAAGTGGTTGTAAAGTCACAGGTTAGTGGTATCTATAATTAAAGCTATTATTTCACTGGCAAGTTCTCTACCACCCTGCTAGCAAAGATCACTTATGTGTGAAAGCCACTCCACTTGACCCAAATGGCTGACTAACAAAGGGGATTTTAACAGGATAATAAAACCCACACTTTTTGACAGAAAAAAAACCATGCCTTTGAATTATAAAAATTATTTAAATATTTATGGTCTATTTAATTTAGGTTTACAGAGACTAGAAAAAGATTTTAAATATTAAAGCCATGACTGTTTCTCAGGATATAAATAATTTTTCTCTAAATCCCTAATATGTTTAAAATTTGCATTATTCCTCATAGGATATCTACGTAAGTAGAAGACACTGGAAAAGTTGGATTTGATAAACAAGAAATAGTATTTCTTAGAAAAACCCTGAATATCAGAAGTTAAAACACCAAGAGAGGATTCATGCTCCTCTTAGACTGAAGAAAATTTTGACTGAAAGAATTTGAAGAAAATTTGATATATGATGTGCATACTGGTGAACTCAGAAAAGACCTGTCTCTCCCCATAGCAATTTAGATGCTTTGAGATTTAAATAAATAAAAATTCACTTTAAGGATGCTATTTATAGTTCTTTTTTATATGTTAAGATAGAATTCCCACCTAAGTAGACTCCCTTAGTGAAAAATATCATGTATTAGTTCTAGATACAGATTTCCAAGCATCTGTAAAGTCTTTCAATTATCTGGGGAAAAAAGGTCACACATGATTTTATTTCAATTTCTATTTAAAGTTTTTTTGTACAATGTTCCCATCTTTATCGCTACCAATGTATACGCCAAAAGAAGATAAAGAGCTCTCTTATCATCCCCCCCAGATGTCAGTCTCCAGGAGGTTATCTTACATATGTCTCTCAGTGTTCCTCTTGGAAACTGGACATAAATGATTACCAGCAGCGCTTGGAAAACTTTGGTCGAGCAGCAGCTCTGGTCAGGCTTTGTAACATAAACCTTCATCCTCCATGTCCAGAGTCAGAGTGTTCATCACCTGAATCCTGATGCCAAAAACTAAAAGGCTGAGAATCAGAGGATAGCATTGAGTATTGCTGCGCCTTCAAAGAACAGGAAAGAGTTTTACGCCAAGTATTCACTTTATTGCCAGTCCCTGGAAGCTACAGCAGTTATTTCTCTGGCTCAGAAAACTTACACTGCTTATACACATTCATGAATTAACTGGAGTAGTGCTCATTAGGTATTTAGAATTGTATAGAGGCACATGAGTATTTACTGGAAATAAGGAATATCATATCCAATTTATTGAAGACCAGGTAAAAACGCCCAGGTTGCGTATTTTCGTGCTTCTGTGTCAATTACTGCATTGAATGAAAGAGATCTGCACTTTGGGTTTCAAAATTTCTTTCTCAGCTCCTAGCCTAGAAATCATTTCCTATTCTCCCTGTACCAATTCCAGTAGTACATAATTTGACATATTTTTAAACCAGATTATATTCCTGTTTCTGTAAGATCAATCAGTTTCTAAGACACAAACCAAGGCATTGCACTTCTCAAACTGCCATGATTCAATGAGATTCCAAAGGTCCTTTCTTGCTGAGGCACTGAATACGTAATTATTGAGATTTACTGTAGGGAACAACATTGCTGTAAGATCAGAGGAGGCAACACCTGTACTTACATAAAATTAATAAGGGGTATCACAAGGCAGGGAAGTGACTTGTCAAAACCCCAAAACACAACTACACAGAAACTCAATATTTAAGAATTGTGATTCTGCACTGTATAATAGTTTTGAAATTAAATAAAATTTTATGATACTGAATAGCCCATACCACAAACAGTTCACAGATTGTGAATCTGTAAACCATTATGGTGTGTTTTTTCACATGACAGGACATAGACCTTCTAAGTTAATGAGAAAGAATAAAGACTGAAGTGCAGCACTTGTTGACCACAGAATTAGAATTTCAAGCAACTACATCATGCAGTCAAGCAGAGTTTTTCGCTAATGCAGATGCATCTGTATGACTGTATTCAGCATGTCATAGCAAATGCATACATTTACAATAGCTCAAAGATATCTTGCTCCGAAACCTCATAAAAATGCACTTGTAAATTTACAACTTTTATTCTAAATAAATTTCAGATCTATCCAGACAGGATTGTACTTAAAAACTATTTTACTCAAATGACTACCTTACAGTCCTTGCTAAGTCAGTCTTCAGCCATTAATCCATTTGTAACAATTTTCTTCAAACTTATTCTTGACTTCAGCTGTTACACAACAATTGATGCAATCCATAAAACAGCTTACCTACAAACACAGTTGCAAGGAGGAGGTTTAGTAAAGCCTCTGCAACTGCCCACAGATTGAATATGCTAGGAATAACGAAAAACTGTTTGCAAAATCAATTTCTGTAGAGGAAGAGTTAAAGAATCCTCTTCTCAAGGAGTTTAATTAGAAACTAGAATTTGTTTCTCTACAGAAAATACTATGACTGCATCTGCAATCTTTAGAATGCTATTTAGTTTACACACGTGTGATGCTTAAGTGTGGGGGAGAATGGGCAAGCAATACAAAGATAATGATTTCTTCATTCCACAGCTTGTCAATTTTATCCTAGAGAAGAATTACCAACCAAAGTCATAATCTGCATAAATGCAGAATCTCTTCATTCTGAAGATATTGAAAAATATCTTCTTTAGAAGGAATATCACAGGCAAGGATGTGACCATATGGGTTTCTGGAAATCATATACAGAAAGAGAGGAGTTTTGGAAATAGTAATGACCTAAGTGTCTTGTGAGACATACACAGAATATAGTTTTGACATACTATAAATATATTTCACCCTAGAGTTTGTTATTTTTAAGTTAGTTTCAGCAAAGAGAAGTCCTCACCTGAGAATGAAATTAGTTAGATGACTTAACACATTCTCCAGTGCCATTTTCTATTATTTCAGCTTACAGGAATAGAATTATTTGGCCACAAAGGGACATTCAGAGGTCTCTACTCCAGTTCTCTGCTCAAACCAGGGATCAGGGGGTTCAGGACCACATCCAGTTAGGTTTTGAAACATCTCCAAGGAAAGAGATCCCATAATCAATCTGGGCACCTGCTTCAGTGTTCAACCAGGCTTTGTGGTGATTTTTGCCCTCTAGTATGTAATCAGAATTATATATATTAATCTTTTTATAGGCTCTTGTTCTACTGCTGTGCAGCTCTGAGAGAAGGGCTCTGTCTCCTCTGCATCTCCCAATCATGACGTAGTACACAGCAGCAAGGTTTGCCTCCACCTGCTCTCCTCCATGCTGAACAGACCCAGACCCCTCTGCCTCTGTGCCCCAGCCCCCACTGCATTATGATCTTTCTCTAATGAGGAGCCCAAACCTGATCACAGCTACTGAATTCCCTGAAAATACACATTTGAAAAGAGTGCTGCCTGAAATAAAGCTTTAAATCATGCTCTAAAAGGAAAACACTATTATAATAGAATTTTAAAAAATTCTTTATCCTCTTTCATAGCTAAATATTTCAAGGATTCAAAATTAATATAAAGAAAATAAAAATACTAGTTAGAATTTTTGAATGAAGTATCATGAGTGGTCATAAAAAAAACACAATTCCAAACAATGCTCCAATGGTAATATGCCATCAGAATTTTAATAAATCCCAATTAGACATATTTAAGGCACTATATAAACAAGACATCAAGATGACTATAAGATGCTATGAAAGCCAAATAGAATCTCTATGGAGACCACTTCAAAGGCTTGTTTCCTGCATCCATAAAATTAAGTTTAAATTATGTGCTGCATGGATTTTTTGTATGTGGTCCTGTTACCATGAACAACCAAATTTCATTACAGATCTATGAACAATTGTTTTCCATCTTTCCATGAGAGTAAGAAAAATTCTCGTTAGATAAACTTTCATTTTTCTTTTGATCTTACAATATTAACAGTATGCTGTGCCTTTTTTTTTTCCTATATCCAGTTTCATGACTGTGATGAATTAACTTTAAAGCAAATATTGAAAGCAACACATTTCAACTGTCTTTTCCTTGGAAGTCAGCTTACATATTAACAAAAAATAAATTAAAATTCTTAAATTACAAATTACTTATTACCAATTACAAATTACAATCATCTCATTAAAAGAAGAACAAAGCAATGCTCAAGCCTCATTATTGAACATTTTGGGATTTGTTTTTAAACTGTTCCCTCTCATCATGGGTCAACTTCAGGGGAAATAATTTCTCAGAACTACCTATAGTCATGAAACTAGACAGAAAAACTGAACACACGTGGGACTTACAAGGCCCTTCAGCTCATTTCTGCTCTTCTTCAGAGCTGCCGTCTAGAAAATTAAGACTGACCTTTGTCAATATTACATGAATTTACACCAAGAACTTTCAGCAAGAATTGTCAAATTTTGCAGCTTTTAAGATGTCTTTTACCCCAAATGATGCATTCCTCCCATGCACCTGGAAGTTTACCAAGATTTAATTTTCAAGGTCATTATAGTTTCTCACTTGAGTTATGCCAGACAAGGATAAATCAAAAGCATTTCACTCCTTCTACTTTCAGTGGTGATTGAGAGTGGATTAAAATGTTTCCTGTTTGCAGTGATTTCAATGTGCAATTCACAGAGCAACAGAAAATTGTTGTACAATGATGAATTTAACCTACAGCAGATGATGCAGACCTTGATTCAGTAAAACATTCAAATTCATGCTAATTTTGATATTCTGCAAGTGTGTCATCAAATGATACCTTACAGATAGAGGTTCAAATTTTCAAAATATTTTTTGAGTGTCCTAATCCTGTAAGCATTTAAATGAATGCACTCGACTTCTATTACTGAATTCAATAAAACCAAGATTTCATCCTCTGATTCACAGTACCTATACTGGATTAATCACAGCAGCTAATTTTAGGCTCATACAGATAAATTTGCAAGTACACTACACTCATTAGTATTTACTAATGCAATTTTTTTCTAGAAAATTGTTCAAATACTTTTTTTCAAGCAGCAACAAAAAAAGGAAGTCCATTCTCTTGCATTCTCATTTTGTTGCTGGTTTACTTTCTGTCACAGAAAAAAACTGTCCTCACAGATACTTTTTTGACTAGATTTCTGCTGGTGTAACAGGACACAATTTAACAAACTTCTATCACAGGAAATGATGAGAAAGAAAATTTGCAACTTCTCTTTTGCAACCTCATTTAAATATTCTAATCCCTATATATTTCAAAACTGGTCTTAACAAAAATTCATAAGTACATATTACTCTTCCTTTCCCCTCACCCCTTGTTTTCTTTTAAAAACTAATGGAGCAGCTTGACTTTCCAATCAACCAAGCTCTTTTCATCAAGCCATGCTGACTATCTCTTCCTCCTCACAATGAAATGAGTACCTTACAGAACTGTATTTCCTGACACACTCAACCTAATAAATCTTAAAACACGTACTTCTTTTACAAAGGTGATTTTCACTCTTTCCAGTGACTGCTGTTCAGTGTCTAATTCAAGATTTGAAAAAAATTATTTCCTGAAATTTAATAAGCTTATGATGTTAATATTCTTCTAGCCAATTCTGTGGAATGCCAGTTTTCAGCTACTGGATCCACGTTTTCTATTCTCACATTCTCAAGTTTTAGTAGCATGGAGAACTAAAAACTAACTTTTAATTGCTGTGGATCATCTCACAAAGTTTATTTATGCTTAAATCAACCTGTCAGTGGATAACACTATGGAACTTTTTGTACTTCTATGTATGTATCATTTGAATTATAAACCTATTAATTTTGACACAGGTGGGCTTTTCTTGGGCCAACATTTGTGGTAATCTCATTTGGTGTATCTGGTGGATTTTCCACTCAAGACACAACTTTCCTTGCTCCACCTACTCTTTCATGTCCCCTCAAGCAGCTGCAGCTCTCATTCTCTAGCCAATACCATTTTGAGGGCAAATTCTTTTCTACCAATGCAACCATCTGATCACTTTCTTTACCCTCCACATACGTACATGGACCTTAAACTGCCTCTCTACTCACATGTGCCAAAAACCACATGAACTTCCAACAATCTTCTTCCCGAACCTGTCTCCATATTCAGCTGCAGGCTAAATTAATCTTCACTTTTTATGTATGTTTCAGGAAAGAAGTAAGCAGTAAGCAATCCTTTGAAAATTTTCATGAATAACAAGAATGTTATTTTCATCCATTTACAGTTGAACAACTGAAAAGAAATTCCCAAAATGCATTGGTAGTATTCCACTTTACTGTATACACAGCGATCTCTATGATGAAACTCTTCTGCTTTTACAGTACTGTCATCTACAGAAGTAGATGCCTACAAATAAGGAATAGTCAAAAAATTAATTTTTAATTTTTTTTTAATTCAAATAGGCCCATTTTTTTCCTCAAGTTAATTAGCTTTCCTATTTACAAGGAAACACCATGTTTTATTTTCATTAAAATATTTTTACTTGGATAAGATCAAACAGTTAAGTTGTAAAAGTGTTGTAAATAATTTCTCAAAAAATAACATTGGATATATTTTTCTTGGATACAGTCAAAAGCTTAAATAGACATTAAATTAACATTCTCTGAAGAGTTACACAAATGTTAAAATTTCTTTCCACTCCTGTAGGAAGCAAGAAAATAAGCACTGTTATTTCTATTTTATGGCTAAAGAAACACAGACAGAAGTTAAGTGACTTGCCCATAGCAATGCTGTGAATCAACGTCAGTGCCAGGACTAAAATTTATGAGTTCCTTTTCCCTACCAAGAATGCTAAGACACACACTGCTCTTTAAAATATATACTACTTAATATTTATTACTTCAAAAATATGCAGTGTGCACCTGGAATTGGATTAGTACAAATATGAGTTAAAGGTTTACAGTCCATTGCTATTAGGTAAGTTGGTAGACGGATAAAAATACTCATTTAGCTACTTCTTTCAGCTTTACAATAACACGTTTTAGGCCAAATCAATACTCTGCAGATCATCTGCTTTCCCTTAAAGCTCCTCCCCACTTAGTTGAATAACATTCAGTAGCAATCACTGGCATTTGAAAATTGCTGCACTGTGTGGTCTTCATTCCTAATGCAGGTATCCATACACATATATTTCAAATAACTTAGCTTACTTCTACTTAGATCAATATTCCTATTTATAAACAATGTTAGGGTTTTTTTCATGTGAACCCAGTAGTATCTGGAGACCAAAACAGAAAGGAAGGCAGCACTTCACAAAGGCACAGCAAGAAAAGAACTCAGGTAGACAAAAGTAAAAAAGTGAAGAGAAAGCAAAGCAAATTTAAGTGGTTCATTCCTGAAGTTTCAAAGACGGTCAGGAATTCAACTCTACTTTTATTGCTGTTACTGTTGTTTTATAGACAGCTTTGCCCCTCATCTGACATGCATGCTTCTCCTGTGAAGGTCTGGGTACCAAATTTTCCCTTGAAACCCAGGATGACCCCCGCCACTTCCACAGGGTGGCGTGGAAAAGTTCAAAATGCAGTAGTCATTGTCAAAGCTGTGCCTGAATAACTCTCTAGGGCTAGTCCAAAGTCTGTGCACAGTTTAACAAACATATAAAAAAAATTAGGCAGCAAAAAGAGCTTTATCAACAACTAAAAAATGCAAATCCAGGCAAAGGAGCCAACAAAATTCTATTGACTCAGAAAGATGTAGCGTGGTTTGCTACGTCTAAAATTAAATACACTTCAATGCATTATACTTGGAATATTTCCCTCAAACACATTCTTAAAACAAATTAACCTCCAACACAGAATTATTTCACGTAGCAACTGATACTTAATGTTGTATGAAAATGTAATTTGGAGTTTAAATTAAATCTTGTTAAAATGCTTATCTGAGATATTTACCCAATCTGCTTGAAACATCAGTTAACCGATGAAACAGTGATAGCAGTGCTGTATAAGTACAGAACCACCTACCAAAACTAAAGAAAGTACAAGATAAAACAATCCATGAGTACTATCTATTTCTGTATGAACAATTTAAATATCTGTGGGAACTGCATCTTGCTACAGGGGATATGACATGTGATATGCAATGTATTCCTCCAGAAAACCAACATCTCAGTACTGAATAGTTGTGAGACTTAACAGAAGGAAAACAGTTGTTAAAGGGATGCTGAAGAAAAAGGCAGCAAAGAAATGTGTTCAGTTCAAGTCAAAACATGCAAGAAAGTCACAACAAAGTCTCAAAAAAAAGAACACAAACACTTCATCACAAATTTCTTTCCTACAATTTAAAAGTTTGAAAAAAACATTTGAGCAGTTTTGCCTGGCCATGCAATTTTGCATGATTTTAGGAATATTTTATTCTTAAGCTCTATGCCTTACACACTGCAAACTCTAAGTAGTGACAGCAGTAAAATCTATTTGTACTTTCAACAATGCCATTTAAGCTAAAAGTTGCTGCTAATTTAGCCAAACCGACTTAATCTCCTTTTGCCTTTCCTTTTGCCTCTCTCCTCCAGTTCTAAACCTATTCTTCTTCAACTCTGCTAAAAATCAATAAACAACAACTTTAATATAAACAAATATTCAAGACTAAGTACTCTAAGAAATTACTGCCTCATCATCTTTATGTTTACAATGTCACTTAGATACTTTATTTTTACTTGTTTAAAAATACTCAAAATGCCTAACCTTAAGAAGTTAGTGCTAATGCAAAATAATAGATTTTTGGGGCTTGATATATGAGGTTTGACTGAGAACTTACATTGCTCAAGAAGCCCCTACACAATACATAGATTATGAACATTGCCCAGTCTGGTGTGGGGCTTCTTCTGTGTGACCAAAGCCTTTCAAGCAGAGCCAATGATAGTGCCTCAAAGAAAAAAAAAAAACTCTTGCACCACAGAAAGATTGCATCTAAATGGAGAAAATATGCTTGTGGTAGAGTTATTTTGAACGGTCTCAAAAGACTGTTCATCACAAACCTTAAGAGTATTGTAATTTAACAATAAGGTTGTTTTGTTATATATAACCTAACCATAACGTTATTAACTTACATTGGCCAGAAAGGCAGGAGGGAAGGCTCAATGAAGCATCATACAAAAGGCTATGTAACATTTTGTAAAGTCCTCTCAGGCACACTACCACTCACACAACTGTAATTTTTTTTTAAAAAAATACATTATACCTTTATTTTAGTAGAAATGTAATCCTGTTTTACAGATGAGTTGGTGAGGAATGTAAAATTACGTTAAAAATGCCTTACAAAACAGAAGTTACAATTTTAGTATGTATTTACACACATCATAAAAGATCCTCTTCTCTTTGAGTTCCCTTTATCAAACAGCATACCAATCCTTTACAACATAGGAAAAAAACCTCCCAGCATTAAATACCTGAAACAAAAAAAGAGTTTTACCATAAATTACACTGACCGTATAGAAAAAAATACCCATCACCGAAGGCCCTGCAAGTATCCCATAAACATCAATGATTATTTCATTTCACAGCACTTTCTGAATAGTTCCTCATCTCATTATGAGGTGCTTCAAATTTAATTGCTTCATATTTTACATTATTATTTTGGTTATAAGATAAAAAACTATTTGGCAACCTGTCTGCTTTGATCAAAGTATCTGATTTAAGAGAAAAAAATATGACAATTAAACATTAAATACTTTGGCAATTAAAATTTCTGTGTGCACAAATATACTGGATTTCTTAATAGCATTATTTACATTAATGTCTGTTCTTATACAATAGCAAGTATTTGCTTTTACTTTTCCTTTGCAATTTTTTAAGCACTTCTTATCCTGGTGCCTAAAAATTACTGGCATAAATTAAAATACAATTTCATGCAGATTTCTTCCAAGCAGCAAAAAGACAGTTTGAGAAATTTCATCATATGTGCAGAGGTTTCTTGCTGTTTACATGTTTACTTTGCAGCTCTATAATCCAGCCATGCTGAATGCAGCATACAAATTATCAAAGAGGAAGAGGTCTCTGTGGCTCCATCAGGGAACTGCAGAAGTCATGTACAAAACTGTACAAAACTTCCACCAGAAAGAGTGTGCTACTGCTAGCCAGTTTCTCAGTCTCATTTAGGATTTTCCAGCATTTGGAGCCAGATGTATCAGGAATACAAACTATTTGGGACAGAACCACAGACAATGTAATGCTTAGGAACACAGTGTTTTTCCTAACTTTCACCAAGACCAGTCATGCCCCTGAGCATCCAGCACCAAAGATAATTAAATGTTTCCAACCCATCATTCCTCATTCAAATGTGCCACAGTTCACCCACAGACTCATCCTCGGGATATGCTGATCCCGAAGGGGTATTTTGGATTGCTAATCTATTTGCGCAAAAAGTGGAATCATTTGTTTACTTTATACACATAAACCCTTCTATACACATTAAAGAGACAATGATTTTTTTTTAATGAAAATGATAAATAACTTTATATAGGCAAAAATTTTTATTCTACGTGTTAAAAATGGTGTGCCTATACAGCTGTATTTTATGTATATTTAGATATATGTGTAAACAGACACGCAAATACATACATACATTCTCCTTCTCCACAAAAAGTCTAGATTACCAGTCCTCCCCAAGTGAAAAAAAGGATTCTCTGTTATAATTGCATTCTCAGAGTATGGCTTATTTTTCAACTAAGTTCCTGGAAGTTTTTCCTCAATTTTTCTAAAATTAAAATCTTAAAAGACATTTAAGGAATTTATCAAACAACAGACTTGCTTAGTCTTGAAGCTGCATTTGAAGGTGATGAGAACAAGGTACCAGTTTCTAAGAGTGAAAATCCTCACTAATATTTACAAAATTGAAGTGAATTTTCTCATAAAAGAGATCCACTGATTTCCTTAAAATATGAATAGAATATCATCATCCTATAAGAACAGAATATAGTTATTCTACATGTGTAATTTCTGCAGCAGTGATTCCTTATGTGGAAGCCAAAGAATTGTCATATTTTATGGCATTTCCATTCAAGTAGAAAGAAAATTACAGGAAGATTTTTGTAAGCAAAAAACATGATTAGTGGTCCCTATAAAGCTCTATGTAACACTGGAAAAACCTTTTGATCATGGTCAACAACTAGGTTCTTCAGATATCAGTCTCCTTTGAAAAGAAGGTTTCCCCGTGTGTATCATGGATATTTGTAAATACCACAAATTGAAATGAAAATCTCTTTAGATAAAAATTTCAAATATAGAGGAGTTGGTGTTAACACAACAGAGAACTGCCCACCACATTGTGGGTCTTTTAAAACTCAACAGTAGACACGTCTTTGGAATAATAAAGGGAAAAAAAAAGAAACCAAATGCCATCGACCACAGCCATCACTAAATTCTAATTATGTCTTCTGCTCTACATGCAGTTTTCCAGCCTTTTCAACCAAATAAATTTTTCAGATATACTCCTCCTTTGAAGTATCTGAGTACTTTATGCATGAATTCCAGAAATCCAAGGGGAAGAGAATGAACTAGAAACCCAGAGAATGGCTATCTACAAATTTCTGAAAATTGTTCTCTTTAAGCTATAACATCCAAATAAGCACATTTTCTTTTGAGCTATGGCCAATAAGCATGGCAAAATAATGCTATGTTCCAGAAGGTAACCCGTATCTTTATTCTTTGCCTTTGAAGAAAGGTGTATTCTGTCTTCTTCAGGAATATCAAAAACCGCAATCCTTTCAGAGACAGAGATGAGGACGGCCTTGCTGACCATCCTTCATTGCTGACCCTGCCTTCCCTTTTGCTCTCCCAGACCAGTGTCACTGCACTTCCCTATCTCCTGTCCTCACTGTCCTTCTCCATCCCCCAGCACAGCAGTTGGCAGTCTGCATATCACCTTTATGGTGATAGACAGGTAAGTTAAGTGCTCTCTGGATACCTTTTAGTGTTTCCTGTGCATGTTCACATCTAACATTCAGAAATTATGTGGAAAGGTTGTTAAAAAAAAAACCAAAGCAAAACCAAAACAGGAAATAAAGAGGAAACTAGAGCCGTTTTCTGTGTTTTGTATGTTTTCTGAGTAAAATGAAAGCATAATTTCATTTTTGACTTCAACATCACATTATCAAAGACTGAACTCAGACATCAGAACAAACAAAATTAAGGTGTTCACTCCTGATTTTTAACTGATGGCTCTGTCCATTTTCATGATGGCAAAACCTTCCCTCACTGAGCTGCAGAGAATATCATGGTTGTTATACCAGTCGCAGTCCCATAACCTCTAAAAATCCACACAGAAATCAAAATTGCACAACATCACACTTTTTTCCTTCAGTTAGAAGGAAACCTTTCCTTCCATGAGCTTAGAAATATGAACTTGTATAAAACAATATTTGATCCCGCCCTGTGAATTTCTTTTTACTATGAATACAGATTTGCAAATTATTGATATGGCCTTTCTAATGAGACCTTTCTTTGCCTTTAGCTTCCTAGGATAAACCTACAGCCATTGCTATTTGAAATTTGCTATTATTATTTCAGATTTTTAAATTTTGTATCTGAAAATAGAGAATGTTTAAACTGCCTCCACACTAAGACACTTTCTGCAGTATTATTTTCTCTGATGCTTTTTGCTTTGAAACTTGTTATTTTGAAAAGCATTAAACCTTAAAAAAGACAAATTTATTCAACTGTTTCCTTAAATGAAACCCAGGCATTCTTCCTTTGAGTCAACAAAATCATTCTTTTTCAGCTGTACACAAAAGCGAACTCAAAAAGACTGGTGAAAAATAAGTCAAATACTGCAAGGATAAAAATTTAAATACTTAATTTCAGCATATTTTGATGAAATATAGTTCAGGGACAGAAAAAACAAGAGATGTATAAATGTGTTTGTCCTGTCAAAAAAAAAAGAGGCAGCCTTCATAATAACAACATCATTACACTATCTTATGATGGCATAGCCCAGAAAACTCTTAAGGTTTGCATCTTTTCACAGATAAGTACAAATTCCTCCAAGCAAATAGCATTAATTATTGTTACTAATTAAGTCTAGACAAGCTAGATCTCTTCCCCTGGAATGTTTTTGCCAAACATTTTACCTGCAGACTTCAGCCTGGGTGACAGGCTGGTAACTCTTGAGGAGTTACCCCAAGTGCAGCACTGAAAGCTCACTGGAGCTTTGTGTTAACTTTGCACCTGCGCAGGGCCCCCGGCCTCCAGAGGCTGGGTGGGATCAAGTGCTCCTGCGATGGGGCTCAGTCAGCTGTATCACAATCACAGCAGACTCCCTCGTAACAAAGTCTCTTTTTTGTTGTTAATTAAGACAGTACCAAAAAAATAAAGTTACTTATTCAGTCATGAGGGCTGAATGCTCCCAGTAGGTAGTCTTTTCACAATTCAATTTCCCTGATGGGACTCCAAGAGGAAATGAAACAACAAATTGTGCTCCTGATGATCTAAGCAGAAGCTGCAATTCCATGGGGAGTCTTGCTAGGTCAATTAGTTCATCAGGCTAAGAGAGTGCCAATCCAGAAACCAGTGTCCCACTAACAAAGGTTTGAAAAAGTGAAGTTCAAGGCCCAGTGTTAAGGCAGTATCCAGAAGATATTATTGTTAGGCTTGGTAAAAGCACATATATTGAGTATAAAATCAGGGCAGCAGTACTCAATAGCCAGGGGGATATGCCTGTCCTGCCAGACTCATTCTTTTGAATGCAACAGATGCAGCCCACCTTTGCAAGATTTCTAATGAACACTCCTGAACAAAAGAAGTTCATCTCAACAAAATGTTTCCGTCTCAAATTAGTTATTGAAGAGGTAAGTACCTTTAAGCAAGCCTTTCTCTGAAAAGTCAAAGTGCAGAGCTGCATCTGTTGTCTTTTTCTTTCAAAGTGTTTTTATATTCTTCAAACTCAGTATTACTTCATGTTCTCTTCTTATTGCATAGTATTGTTTTACAAATCTGTGGCAAAAATTATTAACAGGACATTTTTCTTACTATACCATCCAATAATATTGTAATGCAGCTGACAGCATTCAAATATTTTTAAAGGCCCACTTCAAGCAAATATATCAACATGTGCCAGTTTTTATCCTTTATATTTTGAATAAGAACTTGATAATTCACTAGTAATTTTATAAAATACAAGCACTGTTTCTGATGCCAAAAGAATATGCTTTTAAAGAAAAGTTGGTCTAACAGACTGTTTAAACTCCCAACTTTCACCTATAGTTCTGTGAATGTCCCCAAAATATCCAAGCACCAATTTTGTTGCTGTAACCTATGGGATCGGAATTATAGAACTCATTTTTACCAACCTCGCAGCAGGAGACTGGGATTAACAATTCTTCTCAGTTTGGGAACAGAAAGGACTATAAATTCCAGGCAGCTGTATTCCTTCCATCTGCATATATTGCTGCAATATAGTTGTCTTACTTGAATAGGTCGAACATGAGGCAGCTGAATCTGCAAATTGTCATCAATCCTGTTTTGTTTATAAATAATTATTGAAATTTTCTGCTGCAAAGCCACTCTAGATAGACTAAGTTTTTGCAAAAATAAAAATAAAAAAGATTTTTTTTGTTGTTTTTTTCCTTTACTGGTCACAGTTGTAAACAAAGTTGCGTAAAGAAAAGCAGGTTATTTGGTTCTAGTTTACTTTATTGCTATCAGCTACTGCAATATTAGACCGGGATGCTTTATTTACAGAACTCCCCACTGACAAAAAATAGCACTGCATAATAAGTAGACAAACACATTTCAAGAGCACATCTTGAAAGCTGTTTTTCTAAAACGCCTTCTGGCTGCAGTATTTGAATGTACTCTATGCTGACAGTCAGCAGGGACAACAACACAGATGTGCTTTGTTTGGTTCCTAATGGATTCAATCTTGAAAAGCATTAGAAAGAAAGAGAATGGAGAAAATTTAAGCTTTACCTTTTTATGAAACTCTGATCATGCACTCTCTTTCTCTCTGGCCATGTGGTTTGAAATAGAACAATAATACAGTCAATTTATCAGAGAATGCATTCTCATTTCTTTTGAAACAAAATATTAAAGCTACAATATATATTCACAGCAAACTATCCTTAGATTGTTATATTTAATTTTATTTTCTTAAGAACTGGTTCATTTCATTTTAACTTAAAATCATGTACTGAAACATTTAGGTCAAGATTCTTTATGTTATGCATCTAGAAATAACACTGATTGTTTGTAAGTCCTGTAGATGTTGTAAAATTTGTTTTACTTAATTAGCGTTTTATAGGTTAAAAGAACTGCTTTTACTTGCAGCATCTTGAAATAATTTGAGTGTTTCTACAGAGTAAATACAAGCAGCAGTTGAAAGAAATTCACAGTCGATGATCCATTGACTGACTACAAAGTCAGTCCTAGCAGTTAGAGTGTTAATGGTAATGCTGTTGGCCAGTAAGATCATAATATAGAAGATATCAAAGAGGCAGCTTTGAACATGATTCTCATTTTACACTGGAAATCTGCATTTGATGCAAACACAAACTATCACTAGCTCTGATCAATTATCCAGCTGTTCTGACATAAAACTGAAACTAGAAAGTAAGGTAATGCTATGGGAGTAATTGCTACCAATCACATTCTCTGAAAACCTGATCTCTGTGAAGACTGCTGTTTTGAGCAACTCTGACCTTTTCAAGAAGAAATTATGCTGACTTCAATCCCTTTTAAAATTTTCTGGCATGAAGACTGGTGTGACAGTGCACACAAGAGGGTAAGTGCAAAGTAAACCTGTGCTAGGCTACAAGTTTAGCTCCTAAACTTATAGGATGTCACAACTTTCACATTTCTAGGCACCAGGCTTAGCTATTAGCTCTAAGAGTCTGTGTCAGGTGGGACTGAGAGTGCCTCCTGTGAATCAATAGAGAGTATTTAAATATAATACAAACATCATAATCCCAACTGTAAAGTCTCCCAGATGCCAGCAAAGAAGTAGAAATAATGCCACAGAAACTTGTGTGAAAAATCTTGCTAATAGCAGGTTATACTGTTAGTTTATATCAGATAATGGCTTTGTAAATATTGATATCTAATTCATTGTCAAAGACCACAGTAGAAAGGATGGAAAGTGGAGTAGTAACCTTAGGTCAATTATACTCATCTTGACAGAACCAGATCTTCAAGTAAAAAAATATCAGTACACAAGATCACAGGTTCTCTACTAATTCTATTGAGCTTTCTTACAAGGAAGAGAAGGGGAGATTCCAGAAACTATAAAAAGCTTTCTGTCCTCTCTGTAAGAATGTTCAAGTGACCTTTTCATCTGATGATACTTCCATATGACAACTACCAAGAGCACTAATTAATGCCCTATGGTCTTCACATTTGTGTGCCTATTAACAATTATTAGCTCACCGGACTTCAGATGATTGCTTTATTTCTATCTGCAATAGATTCTGCACTCCAAAGCTTCATCTGAGAACCACTCAAACAAACTGTTTGAAAACATCTCTCAATAATGTCAGGCCACCATTCAATTGCATTTAGCTTCATTTTAAATGACAGCTAAACCACACAAGTGGAAACTTGTTTTAAATAACAAGCTAAGATGTCGGGTACTCAATTAGAAAATGCTCTATGTCCTAGATTCTCTGTTGCTTAGTAATGACCACAGTTTCACCTGATTTTGGACTTTAAATTCAATCTAGCAGAGAGAGAAATTCTATAAAAGGAACACAAACATGAAGAATGCGCTCATCAATGGACTTTTCAGGAAAAAAGTCTTGTTAAAACATGATAGCTGATGAACTCATCAGATCGGTTGACAAAGACAACATCGTTAATAGAAGCAACTTATGTAACCTCTGTAATGCAGGCAGTGATATTACTTTGACGTGGAGAATAAAACAAACTCTTCTGAAAAAGCATTATTTCAATATTATTTCAATAGTTACAGTATTTTTAAATATTGTGTTGGAAAAGTAGAAAGGAGAAAACTAAATTATTTCATTTAGTTTTAAATTTAAAGCAGACTCTTTAATGAGAGTACTTCAGATGCCCATTTTGCATACTCAGCAGACAGTCTGAAGGTTAATTGAACACTGACACTGCAAAAAATTTAAAAGAAGAAGATCCTATACTTAGAATATGGAGATAGATAACTTTTAGGAAGCAAGGTACATTTTTAACAGTAAATAATAAAAAAAAATTAGAAAACCTACTGGGGAGAAAGCAGCTTTTCATGATGTCTTTACATGACAAAAAAAAAAAAAAAGCCTTTTTCATAAAATTTTCTTTTTAACATCCCTTTGAAAGCATGTTGAGAACCACTTAGGTACTTGAGAAAAACATACTAGCCAATTCTGAAACTTTCTGCTCCTTACCTAAAATATCCAGTAAAATTGAATTTTGCCAAAATGTATTATTTGTCATGTTTATAAATTTTGGAGTGATGAGACAAGTGGTGCTCTCACTTGGTGCTCTCAGCTCTTCTCTGTTTTCCTGTCTGCCTACATGTCCACATCACACAGTGTTTTTATTGTTCACACAAGTAATTTTAAGTGTCAAGAATACTGTGATGATTCTTGGATGAGTCAATAAATTATACTGATTTACTTTAGGAGAAGACTGAAACACTGATATAAATGACAGCTTGGAATATAGAGATGATTTCACAATATAATATAGAAAATATCTGCCTTTGTTATATGATTATCATGCTACTTATATTTGCAAAATAAACTTCAACAAAGGAGCCAGAACTAAAAACATGTCTTAAATTTATACTGAGATTTTAAATTCTGAGCCCGAAGTACCACCACAAAATTAAGTCTGCCATAGTAGAAGTGAAAAGAAGCAAAACCCAATGTAATGCCCCAAAATCATTATACTTTCTGCAACTATCAATGAAGCAGAGTAATAACTTTTTATAATTTCACTGCCAATAATGTGAGCCACTGGATATGCCACAGGAAAAATTCTCACACCCACCTCAAACTGGATTTATTCAGTCTACTGCAGTCAATGATAGAAGCCATGTAATTTTGTGCCATGCAATCTTCAGATGGCTTTACAGAATATACCATATCTTATTCCCCATTTTATATGGAATTGGTAAAACCTCCCTTTTTCTTGGATTTCATATACACACTTGCATTTTCATTTCCCTCAGAATATAATCAGAATTCTATTAAAAGAATGCAGAAGATTACTATATTTCAGAGGCACCCACACTCTTTTCAGGAAAGGAACCAGTGCATTTATCCAAAACTTTTCACAAGCTATTTTTAAAGAGGCAGAAGGAAAAGGAAAGAAATATAATACTAAGTTTTTAAATTTGATTTTACTTTAAAAGAGTTAGAGAAAAATGCTAAGTACTATGTAGTATTTTAACAAAGAATTGTTAAAATACTTTTAGAATTCAGAAATGTTTGTGGGTTAAGAATTGCTGAACGAACACTACACCAGTTCTTTTATTCTGTGCATAAGTATCCCCTGCAGTGCCATAGGAACTTTTTGATGTATTTTTCAAAAGGTTTTCAACTCAGCCAACCAGGTGGTTTTAGAAACTCAAATTCTTGTGCTGAAGCCCTGTGCCAGCAGTTATCAAAGAATGTGTGGCATGCATCCTTAATATTCTTGCTGTGTGATCACTCTGTTTCTAAATTTGTGTGCATATGTATGTATATTCCCATATTCGTAGTCCAAATCTTGTGACATTGAAAATGAAATGGTGTAGTGTTTTACCACAGCTATGTACATTGCAGTGTCTCACCAACAGAAGATTTTTAAGCAACCATTAACTGATTTCACTAGAATGGTTTGAAAAGCAGTCTTTTCATTTCTAATGGTTTAATAATATTGGGGTTTTTTTCCAAAAGAGATGTAAAGTTTGGTTTAGTGATAAAACAGATTAATTCTCTCAGGCTTCTACTTCCAAACCATGGGAGATTTGACTAGGTTAAATATTGCCATGGTTTAAGCCCAGCTGGAAGTTAAGCACCCCGCAGCTGCTCACTCAACCCTCCCTCTCTCCCTGGCCCAGAAGAATGGGGAGGAGAATAAAATTAAAACTTGTATGTTGAGATAAAAAAAGTTTAATAATTGAAAATAAAGTAAGGTACAATCATAATGGTAAATTTTAACATTAATGATAGTAAAAAGGGAAAAAACAATTGATGCACAATGAAATTGCTCACCACCCAGTGACCAATGCCAGACCCCCCTTTCCCAAATCCAGATCAGTTCCTCTTCCATGTAACTCCCAATATATATATATATATATTGGGAGTTATAATATATATATCTTATATATTATAACATATATAATATATTTTATATATTATAACATATATAATATATTTTATATATCATAATATATATAATATGTTTTATATATTATAATATATATTATATAATATATTATATATATTCATATGCATATATACATATAAAAATAAATATATATGTAAAAAGTGTATCTTTATTTAAATTATTAAAAGGAAGACATCAAGTAGTCTAGTATTCTGTTCTTAAGCTCTTCTGGTTACCTGAGCTTCCAATAAATGTATATACAGCTATTAAAAATGAGACATGTGAAATGTTAAAGGAAACCTTGGTATTTCTGCTTTATCACTGGATATTGATCATGTTATAGAAAGTAATTATTACAATCTACTTTTAATTGATTCTAGTACCTAGTCACAGCCAACAATCAACTCTCATACAATAAATATCTAATTCCTTGACTTTAATTTGAACAGGAATGGGGATGAAGGAGAGCTCCAATTCTGGAATACTGCCACCTGTGGTATTGAATACAAGACACCTACGAGTAGCAGCAACTAGACCAGGCAGATTCCTGGAAAGTCTTTTTCCAGAAGAGGTAAATTCAGTTCCTTGAATTGCCTTGAAAATGGCTCTCAGTGAAGCTACACTATACTACCTGTGTATTTGCTCTTGAAATTTTGACTGCTGACAACAAAGGCTAAGCACCTGGGATCAAAATTTACTGCTACACCCATCTATTGCTCTGTACCAACTCTGTCATTGCACTTTCATCAGTTAATATAAAAATCCTGCATTTGAATTTATTTAAGTAATTTTGTTTAATGATCAGCTCATCCAAAGCTGGACAATTAGAAAGTGCTTCTTCACTTCCAAAGTTGCATATATTTGAGGTGCTAGAGGATAGCACTTAATAGCTCTGAAAGTTGATAGAAGAGTACTCAGTATCCAAACTTCTATGAATAAGACACCCTCCCCCCTCTCCTCTTTCATGATTATAATCTTTTGTAGAACAAGTATAACATTTCTACTAACAGATATGATTTTTGAAAAGCCACTCTCCTGCATTTTAATACATGTAAAACTTTATTAAGTGTATTACATTCACGTATATATGTTACTTAAAGTGTGCAGAATTAACACATCATTTTTGGCAACATGAAAACTTGTAAAGATTAAATTTAATACTACATTTCATAACAGGTTTGAACTGTTACTATCAAGTATTCTCAGGTGAGACAGACAAAAACCATACACTAGAGAATAAAGCCTTCACCTAATAACTGCAAACACTGCTTGATCAATCTCACCTGCCAACCGTGTGGGCTTTTTGGGGCAATTGTCTTTACAAGTTCTACCTGCTGCCAAAGTTCACTATTTGTCTCGGAGTAAATTTTTTCCACCACTGTAAGATCCGTTGTCCTTTCACACTAATGACAAAATCTGCATGCATCTGGCTGAAAGTTAGTGCAGGCATAAAGTCAGCTCTTAGGAGCTGCAAAAGGTAGTTTAAATGCCTCTAGATAGTGTAAGAGTAATGATTTCTCAATAGATAATAATTTCAGGTCTATGAGGGTGTGCTCTAGAAGTGAGATGAGTAATCAGAACCAAAAAACAACCATTTTTAAGCCTCCTCTCAGTGCTCTTATCTGTGAACCATCATTGTTTCTTACAATGCAGCATGGAACAGGGATATGGGAAAAACTAATGCAAGCCATGACTGATGCAACTCTTAAATAAAAAAAATCTAACTATGGCTAGCAGAAAGTACTCGGCAAGCTTATAATGAAGCATAGGCAGAAATAAAAAAAATTGAAAATTATGTGCAAGATTGTCTGGACAACTACATATCTTAAACTAAAGCATATTAGCCTAGCAAAAACAAAAAGCTCAAGTAGGATTTATTTAGAAATTTCAGTGGTTAAATTCAATTTAGAGTGACAGAAGCAGTCCACAGTCCATGTTACAGTTTCCCCAAGATTAGCTCCAGTCCTGATGAGCACTTACACAAAGAATCACCACCAGTTGAAGGAGGTGATTGTCCTGCTCTGCACCCTGAGTGCTGCATGCAGTTGGCTGCCACAATAAAAGAAGGATATAAAGCTATTAGAGAGCATCCAAAGGAGGCCATGAGGACAGTGAAGGCTCTGGAGGGGAAGTTGTGTGAGGAATGGCTGAGCTCACTTTTTTCAGTCTGGAGAGGAGGAGACTGAGGGGAGACCTCACTGCAGTTACAACTTTGTTGTGAGGGGAAGAGGATGGCCAGGCACTCATCTCTTTGTGGTGACCAGTGACAGGAATGGAGGGAATGGTCTGCAGTTGTGTCAGGGGAGGTTTAGGTTGAATATCAGGAAATAGTTCTTCACCAAGAGGGAGGCTGGGCACTGAAACAGGCTCCCCAGGGAAGCGGTCACAGCACCAAGCCTGACAGAGCTCAAAACGCATTTGAACAACGCTCTCAGGCACATCGTGCAGTTCTTGAGAGTGTCCCAGTTAGGGCCAGGAGTTGGACCCCAAAGGAAAAGTCTTTAGCGTGAGGGTGGTGAGGCACTGAAACNTGTGAGGGGAAGAGGATGGCCAGGCACTCATCTCTTTGTGGTGACCAGTGACAGGAATGGAGGGAATGGTCTGCAGTTGTGTCAGGGGAGGTTTAGGTTGAATATCAGGAAATGGTTCTTCACCAAGAGGGAGGCTGGGCACTGAAACAGGCTCCCCAGGGAAGCGGTCACAGCACCAAGCCTGACAGAGCTCAAAACGCATTTGAACAACGCTCTCAGGCACATCGTGCAGTTCTTGAGAGTGTCCCAGTTAGGGCCAGGAGTTGGACCCCAAAGGAAAAGTCTTTAGCGTGAGGGTGGTGAGGCACTGAAACTGTTTGCCCGTGGAAGTTGTGGATGACCCATCCCTGGAACTGTTCAATGCTGGGCTAGATGGAGCTCTCAGCAGCCAGGTCTAATGAAAGGTCTCCCTGTCCATGGCAGGGTGCTTGGATCTAGATGATCTTTAAGGTCTTCTCCAACCCAGGTCATTCTGTGATCCCTATGGGTCCCTTCTGACTCGGGATATTCTGTGATTCTAGGAATGATTTACTTCAAATATTATGGCATTCTGTGTAACGTGTTCTGAAACCAACCCCAAAACTTTAAATAAATAACACAAAAGGCAGCATATATGTACATACTTGAAAGACATTGTAAAAGGAGAGGTGAACAGAAGCGAAAATTATGTATCCTGCTTTCCCAAGTACCTATTAATATGCAACACTAATCAACATACAATTCAGAGCCATTTAGAAGTGGTTCAGGATCATCTCCTTATTATTCTTTACCTTACTCTTAGGGTATTCTAAAGAATGAACCATGCATATATGAAGAATTCTCAGTATAAAAACAAGCTGCTGAAAAACAATCTTTCAATATTTATGTTTCACTATTATGCCACAAAAGACTGTAAAAATGCACATAAATCTACAGTCAAAATAGGAGTTTGCAAAATAATACTGAATTATATTAATCCCTTTCCAGAGAGCACAAAAGGTCCTAAGATGTGTTTTAATCTTATTTATATAGCAGAATATTTAAAAAATAGTTAAAAGTCACGCTTATTTGAGCTCCTTTCAATAGATGGATTTCACAGCTATGTAATTTTTTCAGCTATCAGAGTTGAAGCTTTATTATTACATAGGTGATTTGAAATATATAGATATGTGATCTGTATATATAGCTATGCATATAGATATCCACAATCAACATCAGTTCAGGTTTTGCATCAGTAACACAAAACTGAAGAAACAGGCATGAGGATGCACAAATATGTCTGCATGTCTACAGATTACTAATAAAGATAGACAGTTTTACTCTGGGGTCCAATTGTCGGCAGCTTTTATTTAATTACAAATTTTCATGTCATGCTTAATCCGTCTCACGGTGGACTATTCCCTACAGTGTCCATCCACAAATGTACACCCTCCTCCCCTGCATCAGGTGTAACGAATAGGCAGTGCCATCAGACTGGTGATCCATAGAAAAATGAATCATGTTTTCTTTTGGATTGTCTGTGGGTCCAGCTCAGTGTGTGCCACCTTCTCGGTAACAGGAACTCAGCCACAGACTCAAGAAGCAAGCAGAACAGCGCCATTTAGAAGAAAAATGCATTTATTTTGGATCCACCACCATGGGAAATTATATCCCTAGCAAGAATGAAGCAGGCCAAATGTGGTCACAGAAATACGTGGTAGTAAATCACATAAACATGGGCTCAACAGCAATGATGTGCTAATGCACCCTGTGCTCACAGTGTTATCCACTGAAATGCGATTCATAAAACCATGCATTAGAACAACATCATCCCTGTGCTTCAGGGCCACACAAACTTATTGCCTTTCCTTTCTGAAATCAAGTGTAAACCACATTATTCAGGTAATACTAGCTGGACGTAATGCTCCCATGAGTGCCTAACTTGATCCAGCTTTTACCCTGCTTATGCCTTACTGCCAGAACTTGTAACAGATACTGGTTTTTTAGCATGAGTACCTAAATGTATGTTGTGAGCTGTTAATATCAATAAACTAGAACAAAATACCACACTATTTTCAGTCCCCGACTGTCTGGATTTAAGTTAGTATACTCATGGGAGAGGCTTTATGGAATAATCAATAAAGAAGTAAAAAAGACAGCACAGCATCCTCTCTAAAGGAGAGAACAGAGGGCATACAGCAATTTAAAAACCATGCCAATAACAAGAAAGGAAAAACTAAAGTGGAAAAGGAAATCCAAAACATCCTTTTAACAGAGCTCCCAGCAGAGTAGAAGACAAATCCATAAAATCTAATTTTTGGTATCCAGCTGAGATGCAGTAGCAAGCTCTCTCTAAGCACTCAGTCCTCCCCAGCAGATAGGTACCGAACAAACACAGCTGTTCAAAATAATCCACCATGTGAACAGTAACCAAGTATCCAGCAATCTGCAATATAATCACCTACTGGTTGGTTCTGCTGCAGGAATAATCAGCAAGTCCTATTCCCAATCTAGGTAGATTATTCTCTAAGAGCAGACTTATTCCCTTGTTAACAAAGTGCAGAGCAGCTCTTAAACTTTCTCTCTTGCACATCATGCTATTCTGATCAGAGTGATTCCCAGCTCGAACCTCTGCCCACTACCAAGGCACTAACAAAGTGCACACAAACCATAGTGCTGCTACTGTCCTCCTCTCAAAAATGGAGAGGTCAAAAAATAACTCCTGGAACATCCACACGAAACAGATCTGTGACATGACACAGAAGTTCATAAAGCTACTCTGATTACAGAAATACAGAATGGTGGTTATAATCACCAAAAACTTGTAAATATAGAGAGGAGGAGAACTGAAGTGAAATAACAGACTTTCAAAACATTAGATTTGCTAACACATACTCTAGTCAGCTGAGTTTGTTTTGTACTTGCAGAGTTGAAAAAAGAAAGGTCACGATGAGCTGTCAGAACCTAACAGCACACAGGCACGGGAGAGCTGCATCAGAGGCCTCATCCTTAGTCCAATTAAATTGTGACACAGCAACATCGATTTTAATAGGCTCAGGGTGGGATCTCTGTTGGAGTTTCTGTCACCATTGACCCAAATCAGAACTCAGCTGCTATGCTTGAAGCAAAAAAAGCTGGTGTCCCTAATCCCTGAAGCCCTTCTCTTCACCGTAATGCATTTTTGAGGAACATTTTCTGCGTAAATATTTCTTTTGTTCAAGATATATTTGTACTCTTTTTCAGCAGTCTTAAAAAGATCCAAATATTTTCTGTAGCATATAATGACAACCTCCTTGTGAACTGTTTAAAATTTTTAAGTCTTACATATTAAAAAAATTCTGCAAGATTTAAACATACATCATAAATTATTAAAGGAGAACCCAATTTTAAAAATAAACACAAAACCAAGACATTGCAGTCTATTTATACTGCAACATAATTTCTCCAGAGTTACGCCTTCAATGCATGCAACATCTACACAAGATGGGTGAGTTATAAAAAACCACAGTACTTACTTCTCTGGTTTTGGCCATATGTCTAAACAATCATTACCAATTTTTGTCATTTAAAGATCTAAACTCCTGAGGAGGTACCATGGAAATATCCAGTACTCAAATGTAATCATCCCTCAAGTACAGATTTAACAAACTGTATTTGAATGATTTGAGGTCCTAGTACAATGAACAAACAAAATGAAATTATTAACGGAGTTTTCACAGTTATTTCTTAATTAATCATTGTATTCAGAGACGAAAACTAGTGCCATAGGACATTACCAGAATACTATATCTGATGCATATGCATGGCTTTTTTTCATAGATTCCTTGTGGCAGTGCTACCTTTTCAAATCCTGCTCATGTTTCATATCACTGCACATCAATGCACAACTACAATTGTGCTATTCTTTGTACATACTAAGGGACATAGATAAAGTCTATACAGTAATCTTCTGGTATTTTTAATATTACAAATTGTAGAAGGAAAAACCCTGCTGTGATCATTGAACCATGTTGTGATCCTTCCTAGGAAATCTCTACAGAGATAAAGATAACACAGACTGACCTTTAGAAATCAGATGAGGGACACAGCTATCATAACAATGGTAGCTGAGTTCAAATGCTCAGTCTACAGCGAACAGGAATATAGCATACTCTACAAATAATTTTTTATTTCTTTATTTATTTAATCCAAGTGGAAATGGATTTTTCAAGCCTCCACTTGAAAGCTGGAGGTAAAAAACAAAGATAAATATGCCCAATGACTTCACTAGACATAGCTTTTTTTTTTTTTTGAAATGTAAATTAAAAGATACTTTCAAGATCTCCATTCAAATTAGGAGATCACTGCTGTATTAACGTACAAAAGCTTTCATCATTGTCAATAGCAACTTGGATGCAATTTGTACTTAAACATTATTATGCTGGAGACCAATAACAGGCAGCAGAAGCACGGGATTCTGCCTTCTACGCACTTTCAGAGACCGGATGACATGAAAGCATGTGTAGAAGCTCAGCCTGACTGCTATTTAAAGCAAAAAGTGTAATGAAAAAAGCAGTAATTATTTTGATTTTCAAAGAGTAAGTGTTCTCCCCACAAGCTGATACCAGGAAAAATGGAACACCCACAGGAAAAACCACACATTTGGCAATCTGAGTCATTTTCGTATGGATTGACCAGGAGTGGGGTATTAAGTAATCATAGAAATGTGTCTGTAGTACATTCACAGCCAGCCAGAATGAGGATATTAGTAAACATAAATTCTTGCATCTATACTACTTGATTCCGAGTGATGCTGAGCATGTGCATGCAATGAATGAAGCCATAAAAGATGGGACATGAGAAATAAGATGCAAGTAGTGAAAGAACTCACTTGGTATAAAATGTCAGAAAAAATATCACTTCCTGTAAGTATGCAAACGTGTCTAATAACTACAATCTGGTTTTTTGTTAATATGTATTACCATACATTAGAAATGCTTGATCTTGTCTTAACTATGATTATATTGACTGTTTCTAATTTAAATTTTAAAACTGCTAAATTTAAAAATTCTTAACCTTTTATCTTTATTATTATGGAAGTTTAGCTTATAGCAGTGAAAGATTTTTTTATGCATGTCCATCAGAATGTTTATAGGTGCCTGAATATAAGCAGCTCAATGGCTTTTTCCATAGTACCACCAAATGCTTCTGGCAGCAGCAAGTATTCAGCTTTGAAAAAAATTAATAACTAAAAGATATCTGAATTTGTAGTTGGAAATAACAGTCATATTGAAATATTCCATTATTCTATTTGGAAGCATGCATTTGAATCAAGTTTCCAATTTGCTAACTGAAATGATACAGATAGACCACGAGTAAAATGCTACTGATTGACGCACGAATGACTGTACATAAACAAATTCTTTTTAGAGACCAAAAAGAGATTGCTTTCTTGAATAAAAAAGTATCATATTCATAGAGAAGAGAAGTTACTACAAGTTTTACGAACCTTCATCAAGGAGAGATGTATCTGTTTAGACAGCACATGTGAATGCCTTCAGGCGAAAAGATAAAAAAATCCATTTAAAATTATACACTTGCAAGGTCTTTTGGTTAAGCATTTTTATTTTCCTTCTGTCCTCTTTTCTGCAATAATGAAATCATGGGTTTTGAAAGAAGTCAAAGCGACCTATGTAAGGGAGAAATACTGTAGAAAAAATTGCTATACTTCTTTTTTTCACTTCTTTGTCAGATCTCCCTTGCACACCCATAAAGGAGTTTATGGGTGTCACCTAAAACTCCACAGCATTTATGAATACATAAACAATGTATTTAGGATCTGAGTAGATGATCTGAGAAGACCTAAAACAAAGCATAAAGCAGGAAAAAAATTGCATCTCATGTTACTGTGACCATGAAGAGGTCTCTTGTTTATCTGAGGCATTTTGCATGTTATTAAATTTGAGGATATTTTGTCAATAGAGTTTGCAGATAACATAAATGCTTGCTGAAAGGACTTATGTTTTAAGCAATTTAACTAATGTTGCTCTATGAATATTGCAAATAATGAATTTTCACCAGTGGAAATGTGTCAGTTTTTTTCCCCTCAGGTCAGCCAAGAAACTCAAGTCCTATAGGAACACTTACCTTCACCTCATAGATTTTGCTGGAGCTATGTCAATTTATATAATCTAATGATCTGGGTTTTTTTCCCTATGTTGAAAGAGTTTCCAGATAAAAAAATTGCTTTTAGCCTCAAATTATATTTTTGGGGTAGACCTTATCTCTTCTGCCAAACATTTCATCACATTGTTATAATGTTTTGTAAGGCTGCCAGCTCCACACCAAAATGAATATCAGACAGCCCTGAGACAATTAAGCACTCTTTGAAATACCATTAAATAAATTAACTTAAATTGACTTAGAGACAAATTAACAGCAGGAAAGTTTCAGGTATCAGGCTCTTTCTATTTCTCTTGTTCACTCTTCATCAGAATGAAAAAAGTTAACAAGTAGTTAAAGTGCCTCTATTAAAAAACTCCAAATCTTCCATGGTCTTTCCATGATCCTGAAAGACAGCCTTGCACACTATAAAGCCAAAGGGTCCACTCTTCTCATTTCCCACTCATTTCCAACACAAACCTCTGTATTTGTTTGCAAACTGCCTAATGCTAAGGAGACATTCTACTTATAACCCTGATTTTAAGTTAAAATCCATTTATCTTTTAAAAATTAGCTTGCTTACTACAACTTCCAAGTGTTTTATGATGTATCCAACAGTCACTGAGCTCCTCAGAAAAGTACTAAAAATCTTAAATACAAGTAATTTGTATTTGGAAATTATAAATACCTTTTTCAGCAGCTGTGGCTTACCACGATCCTCAGTTATCAATAAAATGAAAAGCAGGTTGAAAATCATCACTGATTTTTTGATGTTAAATGAACAAAGTTAGGCCATGCACAGTTTTGATTTTGTAGGTAGCACCAGCCATTGACCACTGTCTAATATTTCATGTAACAACATGTAAAGCACAGATTCTTACACTTTTACAATTATTTGATTCTGAATTGTCATGACTAACAAAGATACAGTATCATTTTACATTCAGAAAGCCACTTTCTCTTTTGTTGATTCTGTCCTGGGCCTCTGTGAATCATGAGCATTGAATTTTGCCAGAGAGCTCACTCACAGAGATGCTGGGATGCAAGGAAAATCATCATCTCTCTTTGTTTTCTCCCCAAACCAGTTTTCCCCCAAACCAGAAACAGCCAAATCCTCTTGCAGGGTAAGCTGCAATTACAGGCCCCCTTACAATGTTAAGAGCAAAATGGTGAAATGGATGTGTCTAGTCTCTATAAGCTTTTTATCCCCAGCATCTACTTATTCACTGCTGAGCAGGACTACATGAATATATAACAAAAAGTGAGTCATCGTTCCTAAACATTCCTCCCTTTCCAGAATTGCTGGTAAAGGGGTTTGTTAGTTAAGAGGTATGAACCTCTTAACAAAACAAAACAAAGAGAAAAAAAGTTTTGAATGTGTCAGTAAGAAAAATCAACATACAATGGCCATGAAATGGAAAACAATCAACACCAGGGTTAGAGAAAACTGGATTTTGTTGGCACAATGTACAGAGCAGAGAACTAAGAGCTGATTAAGTAAATTAATCACCTATGCAACCAAGTGGAACTTTAACTATGGAGCAATAAAAACACCTCATATAAAGGGCAAAGGCATTCAGGATATCCACTAATTCAAAAGACTGTTAATCTTCAAACTTGATAGTTAGAATGAACCTCCCCTCTTTAAACCCTGGGGGTTAGATATAGCTCATATGAACTGCTGAAATGAGAAAATGCAAGGCATGTATTAAATATCCCAGAGGCAGCAGTACTTAGTCCTCCAACAGCCATTCAGACTAGCTCTTTATACCTGAATGCTCCAGTGAACTCTTTGTGTTTGCTATACTAGATGGTATTTTAACCATGACATCAACAACTATATATCATCCCTCTTTTACTCGTCTTAGGTGGACTCTAATTTTCTGCTCTCAATACAGATTCATCTGTAAAGCTTTTTCTAAAACCACTTTCATTCTCTTCAGGAAGCAAAACAAGGAAGTTGTAAGAGCATGTATTTTTTATAAACTCCAAAGGAAAAAGATTTTTAAAAAATCAAGTTAATTCTAAAACTAAGAAAAACTGAAGACTTGCACTTTATATCAGAAAAAGGAAAAACAAAACAAAACCAAAAAACTAACCATAAACATTTATAGACAGAAATAGGCCAACTGAGTTCAAGGTAATATTGAATTATGAAAACAAGGCAGCAGCAAAGGTAGCTCACTGAGCTTCCATTGAATATGTGCACTTCTACAAGGCAACTAATTTGTGCTTCTTTCATAGTTAGAGAGCAACAAAAATTTACGGGATGCAAATGATCAAAGCAATTTCAGATTTTATCAGCATCAGAGAAATTATACCCATTATTCATGTATACCTTTACTCCTTTTTCTATGAATTGATTTAAAGGGAGCTTAGATGAATAGCTCCAATTCAGATGTCTTTGTTGCCGAGAACAGCTCTGCTCCTTAGGCCTCATAGGAGCTTGTC
The DNA here is from genome assembly GCA_013400175.1 of Phainopepla nitens. NCBI lineage: Eukaryota > Metazoa > Chordata > Aves > Passeriformes > Bombycillidae > Phainopepla > Phainopepla nitens. Next base: position 1,695,030 of record VXBQ01011151.1, read on the forward strand.
TTTCCAGTCCAGCAATTTAATTCAGTTCCAATGTACAACAACACTTAGTTAAGGAAAATTTTATTTTATTTCAATAGCACTTTGATATCGAGGGGTCTTAGCATGATCACACTTCAGGACCACTAACTTCATCAGCTCCCAGATCTGTTCAGGGCTGTACACATACAGAAACAAAGAGAATAACATTCAAATACAGCAGAGTGTTGAGAGCAAAAAAAAATGAAGCACAACTTTTCTATCTCTTTAGCCCATACCACTTATATGGGCTAAAGAGAAGTTTTGTATATAAATTTAAGGGTAAATTAAAGGCTATACATATGGAGGGCATTAATGACCAGAGGTTCTCGTTTATAACCTGTAGATAGAGAAATTCCTTAAATGTTAAAATTCTCATTGTGATAATCCTACTGAATTCTAATATGTTCAAAACATTGAGGCTTATAGATATTCATTGATATAATTTACAAATAATAAGTAAATTTATGCCTTAATATAACCAGTTTTCACAGCTATTTTAGAAGCAATCAAATCTTAGGAGACAGAAAATTTTAAAGCTGCCCTAGAAATCTCTGAAGAGGTGGTTACTATTTTATCCTTTATGAAAAGAAAAACAACCTACAATTACTTAAATATTAAAATACAAAATCTCGGAAGATTTCAAGAGTAGAGGGAGGCAGTCCAACATTTTTTTGCTTAAACTCAACCCTAGCTCATAATCAGTGATACTTCCCTCATTAACTTCACAGGAGATACCACATGCTCCGTAATGCAAAACTTCTGTACAAATAAATACTTATTGCTAAATAAAAGATGAAGATGTGTTATTGTCTAAATACAGTATGACACAGGCACCTGGATCTCACTCTGTAACTGTTACCCCAGCTACTTCCGTAAAAACCCCTTTGCAAAATAGATGGGAGGAAAATTGTGGTGACAGTATTTTACTGAGAAATAGAAAATTTCTCATCACTGGATATACATAGATGCACATCTCTATGCTTTAATGAAACAAAAAAATCCTTCAACAAAATTTTCTGCAAAATAGAGTGTGATCATAAATATCAATGAAAACTGATCTTTCAGTTTTAACATTACCCGAAGATGCCACTTTAAAAATGTAATTTACCATCAAATAAGAATTAGCATGGAGTCCAGAGATTATCACTGGCTTTTGTGAACTCTTTCACTATGATCTGAAAATGCAAAAATATATGTGGAAGAAAGCCAAATTGAATAGTGATGGACAAAACAGAACAAAATGACCAATTGCAACATCCTGTGCTGAGGCCAAATCCTTCCCTTCAATAGTTCACTTTCCATTACTCATGGACAGAAAAGGGAGCCATGAACAGAGAATAGTGAAATACAAAACTGGCTGATGCTGCTGCACTCAACACTTTCACTCAGCTGAGCTGCAGCTGCCACAACATCCCATACCTTATCTGATGCAAACATTAATTGAAAGCGGCCTTATAAGAAAGATAGAAAGAAGCTTTTCACCAAGGCCTATAGTGACGGGACAAGAGGTAATGGCTTCAAACGGAAAGAGGGTGGATTTAGACTGGATATAAGGAAGAAATTTGGTTTTAATGAGGGTTGTGAGATAGTGCAAAAAGTTGTCCAGAGAAGTTGTGGATACTCCACCCTACAGGTGTTCAAGGCCAGGGTGGATGGGGCTTTGAGTAACTTGGTCTAGTGAAAAGTGTCTTTGCCCACGGCAGGGGTGTTGAAACTAGACAATCTTAAGAGGTTCCTTCCAGCCCAAACCATTCTATGATTCTACAGCACAACAGAACACATGATCCTTCAAGAAACAATAATTCATGGGAAGAAAACCTGCAAAAAACACTCATAAGGTAAATATTGAATTTAAAAAGCTTTATCTTAACTAAACCTAGCTTTATTTAAAAAAAAAAAGAGTGTTTTTGATGGCTAATTTGATTTTCAGTGAAATCTCTGTGAAGTTTCATAGCATACCACCAATGCACTTCAAAGTTTTTTTTTATCCTTGTGTAAAGATGATCAATCTTTTTTCTTTTTAACAACAGTAATAACATTTTGAAAGCAATGGTATTTCTAAATTTAGAAGAAATATAAAAATATTCTCACTAAATTCACAATTTATCTTTTTTTCAAGCTTTGATTCTTCTTCATCTCCCTCTCTCCATGTTTATGAGAGAGTAACACTACCTGATTCCTTAAGCTTCTTTCTTTCATTTGAAAATGATGCCCAGGGTATAGAACTACAGTGCAAAAGAAGCGTAGCAAAAGATATTAATGCTGTTGACTTAATAGTCCTTTTTTTATAAAAATAAAATGTACATGACTCTTCCTCCTTTCTTTTTCTTCAAGAGACAGGTTTGTGTTTCAGACTACCAAAAAATCTTTTCAACAATTTTTATTTACATACCCCTAACTTTTCAATAAAGATCTGATCCTATATGAATTCTTACATTGGTCATTTACTGGAAGTATATTAAATTCTTCCCTTTTTTGCATGATTTCATAGTAGACTGCCTTTTCCATGGACACTTTGGGAGAGGAGAAAGCTATTTCCTCCCTGTCTTGGGCAGGAGAAGCCTACAACCCATCCCGCAGAGTGCCAAGGAAATCCTTTTCCTGCTTGAAGCTCACATAGCCACAAAACACAAACTGCCCCATGACACACCAGGAATGCTTTGAGTGCTAACTGTCCAGTGCAACAGCATTCACAAACAGCCAGCTTCTTTTGCCCAACATCATCCAAAAACACAAGTGCTGAGGTTTAACCCCAACACTAAGTTGAGTAAGTACCACAGAGCCACTTGTTCACTCCCCCTCAGCCCTCCCTCATGGGGACAACTGGAAAGGAAAACTCGGGGGTCAAGAAAAGAACAGCTTAATAATCAAAAGAAAGTAAACTATACTACTGACAATAATAGTAGAATTAGTAAATGTAATGGAAAGTAGAGACAAGCAGGGATAAAAGTGAAGCAAGATAACTGCTGCACACTACAATTGCTCACCATCCACTGACTGATGCCCAGCCTACCCCCGAGCAGTGATTGGCTCCTTTCCTCATCACTCCCCCAGTTTTTATTCTAGCCATGACATTCTATGGAATATGCCTTTTGGTAAGTTATGGAGGCTGAGAAGCTTCACATTAAAGCCTTGGCAACATAAAAGCAAAACAGTCAGGTCAGTAAAACTACTTAATTTAATCTAATTTTTAAGGCACCCTGCATCTTTTATATGCCACTGAACAAGTTTCTTCACAAAACACCACTGTTTTCCACCATAAACCAGCCATTTTGTAGGGTTTTCCTTGCCACCTAGGAAGAATAAATTTTTTTATTTCATTTTTTTAATATTTATTAACTCACAACAGCTTGCTCAAATAACTCTGATAGGAGTTCTTGGAAATTTTATAACTAAGTTACAGAAACTAAAAAAGGCTCAATGACAATCAGGTGGCCCCAGTTCTATTAATCACTCTGGGACACAACTAAAACTCAAGAGAAAAACAGAACAAAATTAAGAACAGCAGATACAAATTCTTCCAAGTTTACTTTCTTTGCTAGTTTAAAATCTAATGCAATGATGATAAATATATGACCCAAATTCTTCCCTCATTTTTTTCTGTACAGACTGGTAGAATAAACATTTCTTCCAATCTTTAAACCTACAGAGTATGCTATATATTACGTAGAGGTTTTAAATTTTAAAAAATTACCACACATATTGGATTCTGTTTCATAGTCTTGTCATTGTTTAGTCTGTACAGCTAATAGTTCTTTAATATTTTTCTCTCATATAATAAAAAACTTAATCCCAAAGATTTCCTTTTATTTTTAAGCAGGACATTTCAGAATTGTATATGACACCTGAGCAAGAGCTATCCACAAAGTTTCACTTCATTTTACTGTTCACAATAGTAATTTTTCTAGTTGTTTTGTATTCATATGCATTTAAACACATTTTTCCCAACAAATGTGCAGTACTTGCAATACTCTCCAGCAGAAATTTCCTCACTGTACCAAACCTTACAATAAAAACAAAAATATGACATTAAAAAATTCAAACAGACCCCAGCTAATGGATGCCAAATCCAAGAGCAAAATCTGTGGCTCAGTTTTTAGTCACTGCTCTTTTGAATCTATATTAATGCAGATTTTTGTCCTCCTTACATCTTTTGATTACTGAGAATTTTGCTTCCCACTGTTTCAGACAATGGAGGCTTAGAGAGCAGAAACAGTTTAAAGGGGTGGTGCACATTTAACTACCACTTTTCAGCCCTAAAAGCACACACTGGCTTTTCTCTTCGTTTGGACAAAAAGACAAGGAAGCTAATTGAAAACTCTTATCTTGGCCTGTTTCTACTGCTTTATCTCAGCTAAGGACAAAATACAGTTTAACGCAGGAATCATTTCATAAAATTCTAGTCTCTGAATACAGTTATACTTAATGACAATTATTTGATCCGGCCTTCGACATCGATTCCTCCAGTTAAAAAACAAACCTTTTAATTTGGCACACAATTAATCTTTAACTGCAGTTGTATTTTAAAAACAGAGCATTAATGCAACTTCATTTGTAACTATGCAGTTATTACTGCCTTCCTTTAAACTCCTCCCACAACAATTCAGATTCTATATGCTTTTGGGTGTAGAGTGACTCATTTTTCTTTCAAATTCATAATGAGTAGTCTATGATTTACAAGATATTATTTCTGCAATGGAATCCATACTTTTTCTTTTTTTTGTGATAGTTTGATACCTTCATACATCATTTTTCCCCCATAGTGTTCCTACTAATCCGATTCTATTGTGCAAGGATGTGAGATGAATCAATCTAGAATTCAAACCAGTAGCGCAGGTCAAGTCCACAAATAAATTCAATAGCAAGGAACAGAAGAGGTAAATTCTCCTTCCCTTGACAGCATCAATTATTTTCAAGGATATGTATGTATGGGAAGAAAAAAAATGCAGTAACTGCCATCTCCTATTTTCAATGAATAAAATATTCCAAATTTTCCTTTCCAATGGGCAAAAAAAATTAAGTTGGAATTTTTAGTAAATGGAAGTGAAATCACTTAATAATAAATTACTCATTTACAAAAGTATCATGAATTTGTTTTGAGCAGATTTTTTTCTGCTACATAATAAAATTATTAAATGTTTTATTCACAGTATTGCTATATTTATTCTTGACCAACTTTGCTTAGCTGTTGTTGTTGCTGTTGTTCTGTGTGATACTTTGGGATGCTTGGTATTCCTGTTGGAATAAATGGAATAAGACCTTGCAAGACATCAGTGCAAAAGGATCTTTACTAAAATGTTAGACTGCTGCTGACCCTGATGCTTGTTCCAATCCTCGTTGAAGTTAAGGATTTAAACCTGCTTGTACCTACTTGTAGTACTACAGCCTAAGAGCATTACATATATACTCCTCCTGGACTCTGAGCTTGTCTGTGGATGCCATGAAGCTCATACCACGTGAGAATTTCCCAAGTGTTAATAAAGTGTCATTGAAGCCTCCATGCATGTTGTTAAAACTGTCCTTGATAGATGATCAGAAACAAAGTTGGCTAGTATAAATATATACAGTACTACTCAGAGGTTGTATTTGACAATAAAAGTAAATTCATCCAGGGACTAATGCCAGAGAGCTAAAGAACCTTTATGACAGGAAATTCTTAAGGAAACTCAGGAACACACACATATACAATAATGTAATATACTACACATTACCATGGAAATTCTAGAAGTTTTTAAAATAAAAGTCCTAAGGTGTATGAGATCATAGCTGAAAACAAAAACTAAATGCCAAGATATTTTTAGGCTAATGACTAAGTTGTGACTGAAAAAAGAGCACCTTAAAATACTGTTTTATCTCACAAACAGGACTTGATTGCCACAAATACACCTGATTTGTCACAAACCAGGGCAAAAGGAGAGATTTTTCTGCATTTTTATAGAGCGTGTTGCTTTTATTCTCATGTGTTTACATGTAAGCATACAAAGCAATGAAAAGAAATAGTATTCAGTGTTCAAAGTGTGAGTCTGGGCACTTGAAACTACAGTTTCCTTCTGAGAAATCACAGTAAGTGACTCAATTCCCAATACAAAACAGTACTTCTTCCCCCAGAACCCATGAGGTTTCCAATATTACCTCCTTTTGTTAATCCTTAGTTCATTAATATCCTTTCTCTTTTCCATACTGTCATTCTTTGTGAATGACAGTATGTCATTCTCATACTCTCCCATACTCTTTTATTGTGTTCTCCTACACTCTAATATACAAATGCCCCTGTCATTTCTCCTCCTGTACCATTCCTATCAGGTGTACCTTATTCTCAGTGCACCATTTCAGCCCTCTTGCACAAGGAATATTCTCCTCTTCTCACCTGGGGCACCACTAAACTCTGAGCTGAAATCCTCAATACTGAATTTCTTAGTCTGAGCTACTTATACTATGAAGTTCTTCCAGATATTCTTTTAGTAATTAATAATAATAAAGATGGACCCTGACAATTTTTTCAAGAATGACAAAATATACAGTGGGTCAGATTGATTAAAGATCTTGGGATCTTCTCTCCCTCCTTGAGCTCTTGCTTGCTCATTCAAGAGAGAATTTTTCTAATCAAAAATACTTTATGCATGTATGTAGTCTATAATACTTTCAAGGACTCTGGAGGAGAGATTTGCCATTTTGACATGGAATATCACTTTAGCTAGGTTTATACAAAAGTCCAAGTACAAATAGTGTCCTGTACTATATTTACTCTGAAATCAGGTGGCTTTGTGAAGAATCAGGCTTATAGCTCAACTCTTCTCACAAACTATTTTTGTGAAAAAAACCCTCTACAAAGCCTAAGAAAAGCTAAAAAGCAAAATAAGCATTAAAATAGAAAAAGTTACTGCAAAAAATTTAAACTATATTCATACACTGAGTTTTCTGAAGACTCTTACACAAAATGGTATTAAGACAACAAATGTTCGTAAAAAAAACATGTTAACAAAAATAGCTTTAATATAAATCTACTGAATACTCTTCAAAAAAAACCCCAAAAAACTAACACTAAACTGTTTTTGAAAATAATAATGTCTATCTTCTTTATTATTTTATGCTAGAGATGTTTGCTATTTCTGATTTTCCAAAATATGTCTGAACTCGATAAAATCTAAAGGCTTATTTAGCTATGCTTTGAGATCAAGAATTATTTAACAGTTTCCTTGTTGAATCACATAACCTTCTGTGTCAATTTTTTTTTTGCTTCCTTAGTTTCACCTCTTCTGCGTAGTTTTACATTACAGCATTATCTCCCTTGACTAGTGTTAACTATTCTCTGCTCCTTGACCATCTTTTAAAATTTCTTGCCCATTCTCCACTAAATTTTCTATTTCCAAGGTCCAGTCTCTGTACCTCTGTTGAACAACTAATCCTATTGGACTGATAGGATTATGCTAGAGTCTTTGTACTATACTGTAGTCACTGCAGTTCTCTGCACAGCCTCCAAAGCAGCCATAGAAGCAGTAAGTGGAGCTTCCATGTAGCCTTTAGTTACTGGTGCCTGTAGCTCTGCTTCCCATTCCCAATAAGCCCTGCCAGGTCTGCATTTCATGTGTAGATTTCTTCTTTCCTCTCAAGAATAAGTCCCTAATTCCCAGTATGGAGTGGATTTCCACCCATTTAGCTCAGCTGCTCCATGATGGTTCATGGGCTAGAACCAGTGAATATTTTCTGTATTAGACTACATTTCGCACCTATGGGTTCCTCCAGCAGTAGTGATAGAATCCTTCCAGTTTTGCTCACACTGAAGCTGTGTTTTCCAACACTGAACTCAAGCAGGAAATAAATATTAAGAAGTTAATTTAGATACAGAAGCAAATATGTCTACATCTCATAAATATATAGAAAAAGCAGAAAGAAAATGGTAATCTTTTAAGAATCTGACAGGCACCACTCAAGAACGAAGACATCTCAAATTTTATAATGATACTCTTTCCAGTTGAGCACAATCTGCTATACTGACAGCCCGCTAGAGTATAGTGATTAAGCTATCTGCTTCTGTGCCTAAAAGACCAGTTAAAAGACTTGAGAAAAAAATTTTTAAGTGTTGTTCTCTCTATAGCAAAACAAAATACTATGCTGCTACAACAGTTATAAACTGAAAACACTAAAATCTACACTCAAAGTTAGCAGAATGACAATAGGGAAAAAAAAAAAAAAAAAGATGACAACCCCAAAAAGCCAGAGAATGGCATTTTATCCATACACATTCACAGAAATTGCTGGTTATTCCAGTAACCTGGAGCCATGCTTTGGGCAATATCGCAGGCAATAGATAACGAAATCACTTTGGGATTCCTACTGACAGAACAGATGTTCTTATAAGACAGGCTTTTAATTTGAGAACTTAGCAGTATTTGGTACAACAGCCATGAATCTCATTCTGCAGCAAGACTGAATCTACTCTGCTTAGAGACTCCATATATCCTATTGAATTGCATCAATGAGGAATTGCCAGATAGTCTCCAGCATGCTGACAGAGGGACAGTTAGCTGTGTTGTATCTTTTTTTGAATGAGTCTAACTTTTTAAAATGCTTTTTTCTATATTATACAGTTATTGAATTAAATATGATTAGACTTTCCATGTGACTATGTAAACTTGAGGGTTAACAATCTGAACACACAACCCCTATTCTATCATGTAAGATGGAAAGAAAAAATCACATCCTAAATCTAGTTATCTCTTTCATTTCACACAGTGCTTATAACCAGACTAGGAAGTCTCAGAGCCCCTCTGCTCTCCTTCATATCATAGAGAGATATTATTTCAGTCCAACTTGTTATCTTAAGTTTACAACTGGCCAAAAACCTTTTGGGAAAAGACACAATTGCTTTGGTACTCTGAACTAATTAAAAAATTTGGGTGCAGATGAAGAGAGGCAGTACATGTAATTTATCCCTTAACTACCAATCCTTCAAGTATTATTCACTCATTTTTTTATAACTTCAGAACTCAATGAACAGCATCATGCAGTGTTCATAAAAGTTTAAGGAATGTATAAAAAAGAAACATTTGTCAGTTACATCAATAAAAGTTTAGTATTAAGAGGAATGGAGAAGGTTGGGTGCCAGGAAAAAGAGAATGGCACAGGGAAAATACAATCCAAGGAAACCCAAATATCCTGGGGTCTGTGCCAGCATGACATTACTCAAACAATCTCATGAAGCCAAGTCAGCAGAGACATCCCAATACACAGGATAACATATAATGTAATACTTAAATTACTATCTCAAAGTAGTGGCAGAGAGAGAATTGAAAACTATCAGAATAGAAAGCAGATTAAATTATCATGTAGCAACTCTTTTTTTTTTTTCCTACTGATATTTAGTTCATGCTACTTGGAGAACAGTGATGGCAATACTCGATTCCCCAGCAAGAAAATACAATACCAGCCAATGTTTCACCTAATATTGCAGCAGGTTGTTTGTATTCTTTGTATTAATTAAATATCTACAACCAAGAAGGCATCCATCTCAGAACTTCTCATATACATAAATAACATGGTTTATAAACCAACTGAAAAGATTTAGTATACTAGCTGCTCAAAAGAGTAACTTGTTTAACATAACAGACAAAGAAGCAAGATTGTTTGGGTCACTTATTTGTGGACCAAACTAAGTGATATAAATAAGCATGGGATTGGATTTATCCTGCTCACGAGCTTGCTCAAGCTAATAATGACTGATTCCCTCTGAAATGCTTATCAAATACAATTGATTTCTGAAATGTGAGCAAAGAAAACAGCATGATAAAAGGAAGTGCATGCTAGGGAAAACCTAGGCATATTGAGCATCAGGTTTGTTTAGAATTGATCATATGGCATGTAAGATGAACCAGCACAGCACAATTTAAAGGTAATGTGTTTCTCAGCGGTTTAACCTAAAGCAGAACCTAAGAACTAGTTAGGCCTTTTCCTTAGTCCAGGATTTTTTGAATCATCAGGTAATTGCTTTTGTGGATGACATTAACTCTTGGTTAGTGCAGTGTTTGTTTTTTAGCCAGATAGTCGTGCATGCTATAATGCTGCATTTAAGAGGTCACTGATGTAGCATCAAAAAGGTCACAAAAAGCAACCACATTGACTGTGATCCTCCTCTGAATCCCTAAGCACTCAACTGGTATGACTCGGGAGGTAAAGCAAAATGATTGGAAGGTTTTAATCAGTAGAAGGTTTCCAAGCAACCTTGCACAGTTGAGCAACCTCAAGCAATGGGAACAATGGCTATCTTTGGCAAAGATCCATTAAAGGGAAGCCTGCAGCAACACCATTGTACTCCCACCACCAGTGGCTATAAATGCAGGCTACATTAAATAGGATAAGAAAATAAAAACAAACCTGGAAATGGGGTGAGCAGAGGGCTGGGCAGACTGACTAATTTTTGCATCACTTTAACTCCAATTTTTGCAGAATATAGTAAAAGGATTAAGAACCTTTGCTTGAAGCACTAAACTTTGTACTGTGATATTTCTAATACATTTGTTGTTCTAGTCTAGGCACAGTCCTGACATACAGCAAAGATAACAAGGTGCTGTGAGATTGCTAGTCACTCACAATTCGTAACCAGTTCCACCCCTTGAAACTATAATTTAGATCCTTGCTGGGATAGTTTAGGGTAGGTTAAGCTTGGTCTTTTCACATTCTTATCTCATGCTCCCAGAGGATTTTCTCAAAATCTAAGAATTCCAGCCCACACATCTGAGTGAATTGGTGATGGTTCTGAAGAGATACAACTTGGATGCCAGACAGCTACTCAGTGGTTTTAGACTTCAAATTGCAAGATAGGTAGAAAAAAATAACAATATGGTTAATTTTTTTTGTTATTTCTCACAGCCATGGTTTTAATGAAACTGCTAAAAAAGCATTCCCTTTTGAACACTGCATTCAAATGATTTGTATTATGTAGGGCGACCAAGAATGAAATTGTACAGTTTTCTGCCATTAGCATTTATGATCCATTTGCATAAGCCTTAAAGCTTGTCTCCTCCTTTTTAAAAAGAAGCCTGATGTTTTAATTAAAGTGTTTGTAAAGGAAATTCAGTATGTACAGAAATAATTTAGTAGATTTCATTAAATAAATTTATCTGACTGGACTTCCTTTGAACTCTCACAGCTTCTGTGCAACTGATTCTCTTTTCAGCAAATAAGCAACCATAATTAAGGGTTTTTTTGAGCTTTGCAGAAACACACAACCTTGTAGTACCAAAGAAATAACTGAAAATTCACAGTATGTTTGGTACTGCCATGAGTTACATATTTGGCACTAAACATTCTAGTTTATTTCCTAGAATGTCAATAAAATTGCATTTCAAAGAATAAATCATCAAGTAAATGTCCTATTTTCAGCAGATATTTTTGTGGTACCTCTAACTACAGCAGTAAAAAAACATGGGGGGAAAAAAAAACAACCGTGAAGGTAGAGATTGTAAAACTAAAGATCTAACACACTTGCCTTTGAAAATAAAATACTGGACTGATAAACTTGGAAAAGGAACAAATTCCTTAACTGCTGTGCAGTAAAAATAATCTATAGATAAATAGGCAAATTTACAAGCCAGGCTCGAAACACTGTTCTTGTACTAGGAGGTGTTGAGCAGTACAATTTAACGTTCACTCATCCAAGACAAATAAATTAAGATGTACAATGCTGAATACATATACCTGTTGCCATACCATTTTTTGAAAGTTCAATATTCTGCTTTTAAAAATTCAGGACAAGAAAAAGAAAAAGCCAGTAATTTTAACAGCTGTTCCCTTATTTTAATAAAATCAAAATAATAATACATCAAATATAGCTTACATATTTAGAATTATATTAATAAAGAGCATAATTTCTGATTAAGTTTCCCATTATGCAAACAAGTTCTCCTTGTATGTATACATATTACAAGCGTAATATAGTGATGTTTTTCCATTTGTCCAAATGAAGGTAGAATATATCTTTCTCCACCTTTCTATTACCCTACTACAGCAGATGGTGATAATGCATAATCAGATTTCAGAGGCTCATTCAGATCAATTTCTATATTTTCTACTATCGTTTAACCACTTGGATTGTTTGCAAACTCTCTTCAATATACAGAAAAAAACTTTTGCATCAAGCTGTGCTCATTCGGTCACACACAGAAAAGCTTTACACCAACTGAAGCTATTGTATAGACAGTTATTAAGTTATTATACTTGAAAACTCATCTTACATAAGTTTGTACATGTACAGAGTCTTTAGTCTAAACTTAGGATATGGGGCTTTTTTTAGTGTTTTTCATCAGTGTAAATGGTTATTTCACACTTGGATTTTTCCCCTTCTTTGCACTCTTACCATCTAATCAGCCCAGGACCCAGATTAGGACTGTCATGTTGCATCAGGAGTTTACAGTGAGTGCTCACTAGACTGCCTTTAATCCTCCAAGGTTTACTCAAATGTCACAACCATCTGGAGGAAAAGACACTTGCTGGGTCCTGCTGACCACAAATTATTTGTAAGGAGAAAAAAAAGACAATAGAAAGCAAAATGCTAAGTATTTCCCCCCCCTTCCTGTCAAACACACCTGCAGAAGTACTTTTGATATGAGTAAAATCAGGAATAACTTCACAATTCCACTTTAACTTCTAAAATGTATTAGATGTCTAAGGTAATTTTGTTATCACAGGTCCAGAAGAGCAAATAACACAATATAATCAATATGTCAATGAGAATATGTCTATGAGAAATTATCCTGTGAGTTTGTAACCAATTTTACAATAGATAGACATCTTGTTTGGACTAGAGTTCCATTATATCACATTCTTTGTCAAACACACTAGTTACATTCCATATTTGGAAAAATTTATAGATTCTTTACTTGAGATTTCTTTTCCTTTGTAACTCTGAGATACTCATAAAATCCCTGTGACAAAGTTAAAATCATAAATATATGTTTAGTGAGAAAATCATATTGCCTTAATCACAGTAATATAATGGCAGCTTTACCACAATTTTTATTATAAATCTGGCATAGAATAAAAATACATGGCATTATAGCTTTGCTCAAAGCTTTTACTCCAGGGCAATGAGGAGGAGGTTGTACATCTAATTCAAGATTTTGCTTCTTGTAAGAAAGAAGTCTGTGTATAGTTGTCATTTTGGGAAGATGGATTCCTAATCCTATTCTCCAAGGAAAGCCACTACCTAATAGCATGGACAAGACAAGGAAGGCAGCTGCATCCCCATCTTTAAATAGCTGCATTTGTCACTGCATTTACTTCCCATGCACCACCTAGAAGACTTTACCTGTGTTTACTGTTAGTCATCCATTTAAAATTTAAGAAAATCAAGAAAGAAAAAAGTATTGTAGGCACTTTAGTTCCACATCTTCTATACTTGTCAAAATGGCATTCCTGTCCTTACTTCCTGCTTCTTTTCTGCTCAGTATTTCAGCGAAAAAGGGGGTGTGAAAACACATAACAGAAGTGTGGAGCTTCCCATAGCCATCATCTAAACAGAAGGAGCTTTTTGCAGTTAGCAAGGCACAGTCCAGATTTAGCCTGATCAGCCTAACAAGTTACTTAAAAAAAATTCAGAAATAAAAACTTTATTGCTTGCATAGGATATTTCAACAGAATCTTTGACCATTGATTTTCTGTAAGCTCACTCATGTTTGCACACTTTTGTTTGCTCATTTAGATGCCAGGGTACTTTTTTATATCCAGAACTGACTTGCTAAATATTAGAGTTGATTACTCAAAGTGTTACTAGATTACTTGTAATTGCAGTGAGGCACCCTTGTTTCCTATTAATATATAAATTTGGCAAAATTTCAGCCAAATTTTATACCTACTTCCAATACATTCATCTGCAGTTTTATTCTCTCCAATGAACCTTCATGTCCAGTATTTTCATTCATAAGCTTGTAAATACCTCAGTAAAAGCTGAAAGAAAAATCACTCCTATTTCAGAAATACTACCCACTAAGTCTTATCACTTCTAAGTCTGCTTTTGCTTTTCAAGCTGTAGGCTCTACTTGAAATTAATTTCTGATACTTCATGATGAACAGTCCTTATGTGCTGTGTAGGGCAGAAAGCTCTATTCCTTTTCTTGCAGATACATGACATGTTCAGTTCTCATTATAAAAGAAAACATGATGTTTTCATTTTTTGTCCATAGTCAATTCCTAATCATAAGGAAGTACTACCTTCAGCACTGTATTTGAATTAATCATTGAAGCAAAAAAATGTTTTGTTGTAAGAAACATAAAAATGTCAGCTGAATTGAAAACACAAGAAAAACAAGCCTAATGTCTTCATTGCTTTGCTTTGAACAGAATATGGCAAGATGACAATTCTATCCTTAGATCCTTCAAAATAAATAGAGCAGAGGTTTACTTTGAGTTTTAAATCCTATTTTGCAAATATCAGTTTTATTTCTATTCTTATTCTTTTCCCAGAAGAAAACTGCAGTCTTCACTCCCTTGCCTTCTATCCTCCTACCAAACATCAGGCAGCCAACTCAACCTAAGGAGTAAGACCTGCTAGGTCATCAAAGTAATTCAGAAAACTAAAGCTCTACAAATGCAAAAATATAAGATTTTCTCTGAACTGTTTATAAAAGAGAGAACAGTTTTTCTTGTGAAAAACTTCTTTCCTGGTACTGTGCTGCTTGTACCTGACACCATGTGTTATTGGTTTACAGAAGGTACTCAATGCCAGTCAAAACTCAGAGCTAACTGATCAGAACTAATTAAGACGTACCTCTCAAAGTTACTTTCTAATATTAAGTAAGTATCTTGAAAAGAGAACACAGTTCTCAGAATTCAATAAAAGATGTTAGATGTTATCAGCAAGATTCTAAATGACATTAAAACACAGAAATGGTTTAAGCTTATAATTTGTGGGAACTATTTATTTAAAGAAGAGCAAATTTTCTTTTTCTAATTTGTCATATTTGTATAGCACAAAATCTTTAGGCACAATAGCTACAAACCATTTTACGTACTAACAAAATCACATATCCCTTTTAAACTTTTACCTAGTACAGTTGTGACTATTTCTAGGAATGGTAAAAAATGACATCAGAGAAGAAATATGCATTAAGTAACTTTTAATCCACTGAATATGTAAACACAATGTGGAGGAAAAAAAAAAAAAAAAAATCTTTCTCCTACACTCTGAGCAGGAAGCAGACAGCTTCAGCAGAGCAAGAACAAAATAATCTACAGTAATGTATTTTTCAGATCTGTGAACTCACAATAAGTACCAATCACTATGACATACTAATTCAATCAAGCACCAAAAGCTGGAAGGAAATTGATAGAGAACAAGCAAATAAAAATCTCACAGAGTCATCATTCATAGACGCCTATGTTGTGCCAGCAGCAATGGGGAGATCAGTCAGCAAATATGGACAGATGTTATATCCTTTGGATATTGTACAAAAATTAAAGATAGGAGCAATACGAAAGCGATAGCACAACATAATATAGATATTGCTGTCATGTTCTCAAAGTAACATGTTCTCTGTAATGAATGAGATTCAGAAACTTCTTGACTGGCTATGTCAACATAGAAAATTAATCATCTTTTCTCCAAAACCCATTGAGAGTAATGTCACTATTAAGATGTGCTATAATCCAAACAGTATAGGCAGAAATTAAATCAAAAGCGATTTTTGTAGTAAGGCACTTTGCATATATAATACAAACATTGATTACAGAGATTTCAGTTAGGGCAAAGTCAGTATCTGCTTCACTGATACTTTACCAAAACAAGCCAAGGCCTTGGGCTGCCTCTGTGTGACAGGGTTCAGGTGACAGCCGAGCGTCATCTGACAGACTTCTAGTCATTCATTCATGCACTGAGCCCATAAACAAGCAGTTAGAAAACAAAATCCCATCCTACTTCATGTCTAAATTGTGATGCTTCAGTACCAACTTAGGTGCTCGGCAGAAGGGTCACGTTGAAAGATAAGGTTGTGTTTGCACTCATTAAAAAGAAAACTACAAGTAACAAATATTGCAGTTATTTTTCACAAGATAAATGGCATCGTGTTCTGCCTTAAAGCAAATTTAAAATTGCAAAACAGAGAGATGGGACGGACAAAACATAGACTGACCTTGTATGGAACATCGCCAGGGAGCAATTAATACAATTCAACAAGATTAAAGAGTATGCTCTTCAACCGGTCTCCATTTGTAAACAATCAGTCGTAATAAATGAAACGAGAGGATGCTTTAAAGCACAAATAATGTTTAGGGCCTCCAGTAATGAAGGTTTGTTCTACATGCTCCATTGATAAAGAATGTGCACTCCACAAATGTACCAACAACAGGAGGGAGGATTACTGCTCAAAAGCTCCATGGCCTGAACTGAAAAAGACAAAGCAATCAAGAAATTTAAAGACGTGCACTAAATCCTCAAGAAACACTGCTGGAGGCAGAAGAGGGGACTCAATTTAATTTCTCAATATAATTTAAGGAGGTTCATAATATTTCCTTAAACAGGCGACTGGCAGACATGCACTGTTCCTACCATACTTTATGCTAATATAATTCAACTTTCAAAATCTGTTCCAGTCATTGCATTTACCAATATGTTTCTACTGCAAATTTCTTGCATTTCTTAACTTCACCAGTTGTTTTTTGGACTATTTATTTGCTTAATTTCTTGAGAATAAACTGTAAATAAGATATGATTAGGCTTTCATTTCTCCATATCCTGAAAGTACTTGATAAAAGCACACAACATATTAAGAGTGTTCACACACTCTAATGTTAAAGATAATTCATGCACAATATTGAACTATATTTTTATAAAATACTTCAAGTCAGAAATGTTAAATCATTTTGCTTATGCTTCCTGTTAACTTTGAAAAAAAATAATTGCAGATATTTATCTTTTGGTTATCCACACTGATATAAATTAAGTCATCTTAAATGTAATATTTCCATATGAGTGTTAGATTATTTGAACATTCAAAGAATATTGAATATTATATAGATATTTAGAAATTTGTATAAACCTGTTGAAAAGACACAGATTAACAGTTATGG
This sequence comes from Phainopepla nitens, assembly GCA_013400175.1. Lineage (NCBI taxonomy): Eukaryota > Metazoa > Chordata > Aves > Passeriformes > Bombycillidae > Phainopepla > Phainopepla nitens. Next base: position 1,712,106 of record VXBQ01011151.1, read on the forward strand.
TCACACCATCAATCAGATTCAGATTACTAGAGCATGAATATTTTTAAGCCTGCTTAGTCACCAGATTCATCACACAGACTATCTGCTTCTTCAGGTGTACAACAAATCCTTTAATCATCTTAGCCCCAATAATGTGCAGTGCTCCTCGCCAGGTATCAAACCTTCTATATAGTGAGCAACACACCAAGTATTATGTACTATAATCAACTGCTCAAAGAAAGCAATTTAGGATTTGAAAATTCTTACATCTTTTCCACACTACAACAAAAAAAAAGGAAGTCACTAGCACAGACTTACTGCTTCTCTGCCAAAATGAAAATATACTGAGAGTCCTCTTAAAATAGGTTCAATAGACATCTCCTATTTCCATCCCATTTACATGTAAGATAAATGTGTAGAATGTGTAAAGCTTCTTTTAAAATGATTTCTTTTAAGAAAGAAAGATCCAAATGCTTACAAAAAGAGGTTGGTTATCTAAAACAAACAAAAAAAAATAGTCCAAGAACACCAAGCAAAGAGATTCAAGACTGTTTGTTCAGCCATTGAAGAGAAGTCAGCTGGGGGTACTTTGGAGAAAATAAAATTCCATGCTAAGTTTCTCCCAGAAAGAGTTGTCTGCTCCTCATTAAGTGTTAGCATACACTGTCAGCCATCTCTACCTATTTAAACTGAAAGACAGCTGAGAAATAAAGGAAGAGCTTATATAAGTTTTTTTTATTTCAGCTTTTTAGTGTAAGCTAATTCATATTACTTATATGTACATTTTCATTTACCAAAGATTTCAAATATGAGGAAGACAAACCTTACGGACTAGGTAAGACAATGGGGTGGTTTGATCCTGATTGGATATCAGGTGCTCACCAGAGCCACTCTATCACTGCCCTACTCAATTGCACAGGGGAGTGAAAATACACCAGGCTCATGGGTTGAGGTAAGGGTAGGGGAGATCAATCATCAATTACTGTCATAGGCAAAACAGACTCGACTTGGGGAAATTAGTTTAATTTATTATCAATCAAATCAGAGCAAGAAAATGACAAATCAAATAAAATATTAAAATACTTTCCTCCCATTCTCCACAGGCTGAATTTCACTCTGAAATTCTAGTTCCTCCTCTCCCTCAATGGCACAAGGGGGACAGGGCGTGGGGGCTGGGGTCGGTTCATCATATTCTGTCTCTGCTGCTGCTTTTCTACTCATCCAGAGGACTTCTTCCCCTGCTCCAGCACAGGGTCCCTCCCATGGAAACAGTCCTTCATTAACTTCTCCAACCTGAGTCCTTTGCATGGCAGGGATCTCATGTTCTGCCACCAAACCTGCTCCAGAGTGGGTTTCTGTCTCCAGAGGGTCACAGGTCCTGCCAGGAGCCTGCTCCAGCGCAGGTTGCTCACAGGACACTGATGGGCTTGGCCCTGGCCAGCAGCACATCCATCTTGAGCAGTCTGGAACGGGCCCTACCAGACATGGCAGAAGCTTCTGGCAGCTTCTAGAAGAAGCCATCCCTGCAGCCCCCCCAATCCCCCTCAAAAACAAAATCTGGCCACACAAACCCCATACAGACAAAACTGCCTTCCAACACTTCCAAATGTTCATCACCTGATCATCAGGAATTACTTCTGATGTGCAATGGGAACCAAACAGAAGAAGGAATGATTTATTTTATTATTTTTGAGCCTGTGATAAGTCTGTGAATTAAGGGATATATGAATATATATATTTTTAAATTACTTTGCTTCAAAATGCAATTTGGCTCACTGAATTCATGTGTCTGTGAAAAGCTTCTTTTGTAATGTAGTGTGCATCTTTATATAAAATTTCAGCCATTTTCTAGTAAAATAGAACTTTCACAGAACAGAAAACACCCCTCAAAAAGTAAAATACGAAAATGTACAGAGAAAATGGGTTTAGCTTCATGCAAAGAAAGGAGTTTTTTCTTTTTAGTTATGTTAAACAAGAAGTAAATTCTGATTCCTTTAAATTACTCTACTGACTGTTAAATCATTGTGTTTGGGATTTTTCTTGATCTTAACTATTACTTTATTGCAACAAGAATAGCGAATAATAAATTGACTAATGTTACCTCCTTCTGGAATCACTTCACAGGTGTTAAATTCCTTGCACATTTTGATTTCAGGAAAGAGAGATTGACAGCACATAGCAAACCAGCCAAAAGACACATTATGCTGGACTAAAATTAAGACAGCCCAGATGGGTAAACACTATCAACACAAAAGAATACAACAGGTACTCATAAATCATGCAACAGAAACCAAATACTGGCTGGAAAAGGGAGACGGAACAGAATAATGACACAGTTGGTTTTGATTAAAAAGGAAAAAAAAAGCCTGAAAACTCTGGGTGTTCAACACACAGGCATAATTTCAGAAATCTATGTGACATCAGTTGCTATAAACCGTAATGGTTGCCCAGAGAGTATCAGATTCCACTAGGAACTTCATTTTCATTTTTAGACTATTACAATACAAAGAGGGCTCAATTTTTGCAACAAAAATCAGCAAACCTTTATTTTATGGCAGCATGGCAGGAAGAAACAATATGCCTTCGCTAAATATAATTAGTAACCCTGTCAAGTCAATACAATCAGTAGTGTTCTGCTAGATTAAACTTTCAGCTGGATGAAAACAGCTTATTCTATCCACTTGTTCTTCTACTGAAGTTAATTTCTGTCTAAATAAAGAATGACAAATACTGAGATGACTTCTTATTTTCCAAACTCGTGCAAAGAATTGTATTAAAATACAAAGAAATTCGAACAAAGGAGGTAATAATCTATTGGAGAAAAATTCACAGTGATAAATCTGAAGGTAAATAATAAATTATTACTGGTAATACAGTGTTGGGCATAAGTTTAAGATTTGAAAGTAAGAAAAAATATGCAAGATAGATAAAAAGACCAGTGATAAGTGGCATCCCACAAGGTTCTGGTCTGTCTTGGAAGCATCATCCTCAGAATGTTTGAAGACAACCTGGTTGAGCAGTGCAGTTACTACAATTGAAGGACAGGATACCACCCAGAGGGACCTGGGAAAACTTGAGAAGTGGATCTATGAGAGTCTCATGAAGTTCAGCAAGTCCAAGTGCAATGTGCTACACCTGGGTCACAGCACTCCCAGATATGGGTATAGACTGAGAAAAAAAGTCACTGGCAGCAGCCCTGTGGAGAAAGGTGTGAGGGTTCTGGTAGAAGAAAAACTGGACATGGACCAGCTTGTGTGTGTACTTACAGCCCAGAAGGCTAATGTTTCCTGGGCTGCATCAAAACCAGCATGGCCAGCAGGTTGAAAGAGGGGATTCCCCACTCTGGTGAGACCCCACTTGGGGCACTGCATCCACTTCTGGGGTCCTCAGCACAGAAAGGACATGGATTAGTTGGAGTAAGTCCAGAGAGAGCATGGAGATCATCAGAGGGATGATGCATCCCCCCTATGAAGATGGGCTGAGAGAGCTGGGGCTTTTCAGGCTGGAGGAGAGAATAAAGCCCTCACTGCAGCCTTTTCAGTATTTGAAGAGTGCTTATAAAAAGGAGGGAGACTGACCTTTTACATGGGTACATAATGTTAGGAAAAGGAGGGAGAGATTTAGATTAGCTAATTGAAAGAAATACTTTCCTGTGAGAGAGGAGAGGTACTGGAACAGGGTGCCCAGAGAACGTGTGGATACCCTAATCCGTGGAAGTGTTCAAGGCCCAGCTGGATAGGGCTTTGAACAACCTGATCTAGTGAAAGACATGCCTTCCTCTGGCAGGAGGGATAAACCTATATCATCATTCACTTCCACAGCAAATCACTCTATGATCTACTAATCAGATTTTGAATGTGTTGCTTTAGGAGTATAAGCTATAAATATGGTATTAAAATTAATTTCAGTAAAATGTTATTTGAAGGCAGATGGTAAGAAGAGTTGGGTTGGATATGTCCTTATTTTTTGTATATATCTACATAAATTTATATTTATAATATTAAAGTTAGTACCTGGCACTCTAGACTGATTGTATATGTCTGTTTCCCTATAGTAATTATTATGAAAGTAAAACAATTCTGAGACCAGGAATGCTAGAGCCTGCTATGTAAATACAAATGGCTGACAGTGTACACCTTCACTGAAAGCAATATTTCAAATGTTCTGTGAGATAGAGGATTGAACTTCATCTACCTGAAAAAATCAAAACACAGCAGTGTTAACTTATAAAAGTCAATAGTTCCCATTGGATGTAAAGAGAATAAATTTAATGGTACCCTTTTAGAAGGTGTCCATAAGTTGTTTAAAACAGTGTTTGGGAAACAGAAACTTTTGAAAGCAATCAACCAAAAACTTTCAGAATTATTGGGAAGAAGTAGATGCTAAAATGAGGTATTTTCATCCCAGGTACTCTGCCAAACCACTAGATGCAATTGCTTAAGATTTATTTATTCTTATTACAGATTTAATTGCATTCTGAAGGCATAGATCTGCTGAATCTGCTGAATTCTCCCATGTAATTCCCAAAAAGCTCATCTTGTAGAAATAGCTCTGCTCTGCTCTAAATTGTCTTACTGGGCAGCCATGTTGCAAGCTGATGAGTACTTGAAAGCATGTGTGTTATCAATACATGGAGAGAGACTGTTGGCTCAGCTAAGAGTTCTACTCATTTTCCATACCATCTTTTCCAAGCAATAGGCTATGATGATGGGGAACGTGAGAAAAACCACCACCATTCATGGATTGTAAGCCCCATTTAATTCCCTACCCCATAGCCAACATTATGGATACTTCTGCACTACCTCTGTGATTGTCATATACACGCTGTAAGCCAATTCCCAGAAACATTTATTTTGCTTAAAATAAAAGCAAAACCACTGATTTCTTGAAAAAGCCATGCTTGAATGTTTTATTGTCATAAGATTCATATCCTATGAATCAATAACGAACACTTGATCAAAGAGGAAAAAAAACTAATGTAGATCAAACTGAATCAAGGGAAATACTAAACTCACTGGGATAACCTTGCCTTCCTTTCAAGTTAGGTGATTTTTTAAAGTAAGAGTGCAAATGAAAGTTGTTAAAAGAAAACACCTAAAAACAGCTGGGTACAAAACTGACACAGTTGTCTAGGACTAAGAAGACCATAGGAAAAATTATAAACTTAGCACCTGCTACTAGCAACCTCCAAATAAAAGCAATCAAGAAGCAGAAATGGCTCTACCAGCACTTACTTGATTTAAACAGCAGAGGTGTTTGTTGGTCTCCAAACATCAACTTCAAAAGGCTACCTTAAAAATATAACCCAGATTCTGAGACAGACTATTACTTCCACCCCCTAACCATTGTTCATTCTTCAAAAAATGCAAGCGTTTAGATCCTTGGCAAGCCTACCTGTTAACCACAGCACTGCCAACTGCAGAGATGAACATAAACTCAAAAGGCAATTGCAAATTTTCCTTAATCTGATCATTTAAAAGAGGGTAAATTATGTTACACAGTGCCTTTCTATCAGACCTGCTTTTTTAGGACTACTTTACTGAGAGAAAAAAGAATAAAAAAAAATTCCAGTATTTCTTTTCTACTTGTAAAAAGAACTGATCACCTCCAGTTTTTTCACGAAAGTTTACAGCAAACAATTCAAATATAAAACCCGTATTGAAGAGGTACACTGATCAAGCATAATTTGTCAAGAAAAAGAATATGCTATGGAAAACTACCTAAATACACAAATGCTTCAGTCAAAATAAGATACCATATCTCAGTTGTAACTATCAGGCTTTGGTTGTTTACCATAGTGAATATTTCATGAACTGTCTTTCAAAAGAGAAAGAAAGATACTGAAGAAATTCTTCACTTTCAGAATTAATAGACTATGGAATATTATACAGAACTCTTCTTGTTTGTATCAGATGAAAATCTTCCTGCTCTAAGAACCAAAACATCGTTTTACAGAGGGCAGGTTTTTTCGTGCCCTGGTTCCTTCATTGATTTTAAATTGAGGGAATTTTGACATACTTGTCACAACCAATACCTACAAAAACAAATCTAAGGCAATAATATAGCCCACCCATAGCACTGAAAGCACATTTCACCTAAGAAATTTCAAAGTTCTTCAGATTGTTGTGATAGGCAACACGAACATCAGCCTTAATTGGCTATTAAAGACTAACATGCTTAAGTGACAGACAAGAAAATATGACTATTTCAATGACACATTAAAGTACAGTACTTGTAATAATCAGTAATTAATATTATCTTTTGCTCATCTTGTATCAATGAGAGCACTAGGATC
>VXBQ01011151.1:1718432-1778406 GCA_013400175.1 Phainopepla nitens
TTTTTGCCTGGAATGTAAGCAGAATGGGAGATTAGGTTAAGTTAAATTATTTCCTGAATAATTTGCTAAAAGGTGGATAGAAGAAGGCAAAAAATCAGAGCTTCCTTCCTCCATACACAAAAAGACACAATAATAAAGAGAGAAAAAAAGAAGACAGCCAACATGTATCAAAGGAAAAAATTATGGAAAAAAGAAATCAGTGAATCAGAACAAAAATAATAATAATGGAGCTGAGTACTCAGACCCATGTCCCTAACCTCTAGAGTTGATAAAAAAAACCCAAACAAACTAGAAATTGTAATCATGAGGAAATTGGAAGAAAAAAAATCCTTAGGGGTACTTACTGCTAACAATGTCTACATTCCACAAACTCAGTCATTGAGATGTTATCATCTGTGGGAGACTAAAATCAGGCCCCTGTAAAATTATGTTATAAGAACACATTTCAAACATGCCAAACACCTAGAAAGTCCCTCCAAGCTGGGTAGTTTTGGTTGGTTGGTTTTATTTATTTATTTTTACTTAAACTACGTACTTGTTACACCCAGATTTTTATCACTTTAACTCAAGACATGGCCCTAGATATATTTTTGACAAATGTCAGGCCAACTTGACCAATCTACTTCAAGTCAATGACTTTACTTCAAGATGCAATAAAGACCACTTCTGACTGATGTTGCTGTTACCATTGGTTTACAAAACACATCAAAACAAGAAGCATGAAAAAGGACAGAGATTTAAATCTCGGAACACACCCATATCTTAAGCTGCATTTCAAAAGCAAGATTAAAATTATTACTATGACAAAACCAAAGTATCTCAGTTTCTATGGAGAGTAAGAAACAAGAACTGAGAAGCAACTTTTCAACTAGTAGTCCACTACCTTCCAGGTGTCTGAAAAACAATGAATTCTCACCCCTAAATCACCTTCTCCTTGAAGGGAATATAGTTCCTCAACTTTTAAAAATGTGCACAATTAAACTATGTAGTTTTACCTTTTTTTCTTTTTCAGACAGTGAAATTTCATCTTTTCAGCAGATCTGCATTATTTTCAGCCTGACACAGTAGACTGTGAGGGTAGTAAACTGTGAAGAACATGAGTACTTCTGACCAGCATGACACTGAGCAAATCAACAAGTTTCCTTGTACTCTACTTCCCATATTATTTGTGCACGCACTGTATGGCTGCCAAGTGCTCAGAAAAGTAGATTTCTCTAATAACCCACTGGCGTCTACAGCATAATACAAATAATATAGGAATGGCTTGTGCTGAAAAGAGGGGAAAAAACTGGATTGCATTCTTGCAATGCAAGAGGAGATTTATTCCCAGTATCTCCAGATAAATTGCATCTGACAAAGCAGTACTTATGGAAATACAAGTCACCAACACATAGTCTCTTCTGGTATGCCACTAAGACAGAAAAATTTTTGGATCATGTCCAAATTATCCAGCTATTAAAGTTGCAGGGGTCACAGACTTTCTTTGGAAAGTCTACTGGCTAGAGTGAGAAGTCACCAGCTCTGCAGTTTCATCCCTATTTTTTGAGACAGTAAAGATAAAGATTATACATATTGTCTAGCAATTCACTGCTGAAACTTCTCTGCACCTCATATTAACATGTAATTACCTCCTAGAAAACTTACATTATCAAAAGAACATCACAACATTGTTTTGAAAATGCATGGTAAAAATTTTGCATTCAGTAATTTTTTCACCTCGTATTCATGTTTACTGATAAATGTAGACCAGGCAAAGGGATGAGAGGAATAATGCACACTAAATAGGCAACTGTCTTAGAGGTCTATACTTCCTAATTAACAGTCAGAACATAGCGAGTGTCAAGTGGTTTTTAATATATATAAATGAAAAAAATGCCCTAAATAAGTAATTGTTCTTTTTCAAGCCCTCATATACCATTACCCCATAAATGAACTCTCCTCCCTGGCAGATACAAGAAATTAAGATATTAATTCTCTCTTCTATTTTTCTGAAACGTCAGGTATATATGTTATCCATCTGACAAGTGGAAAACTTTTCCCTATTTGTGTGCCCAGAAAATCTTCTTGACACTTCTGACATGAAAATGATTAATTAATAGGAAATGCTAGGAGAAACTGTATAAACATTTCTATTCTCTAGTTTACTAGTACTTACTTCTTTAAGAAAAATCACAGCATACATCATCTGACTTAGTATTTATCTTAGTATGTATTTCTTAGTGAAGACTTAACTCTCTTCTATATATTCATATAGTCATTCATAACTCTGCTGTATTAGGTCACTGCTTCATCAGCCGCACTGATGAAACTTTAGCTTTGTCTAAAATTAGCTAGTTTGGTTTGGAAAGAGATTAGAGGAGTGATCAAGAACTGTTCCTGTTGGATGAGAAATGAAGATGGAATGATTCGGGACTTGTCCAAAATTGTTCAATTTCTAATAAACAAGAAGTATTGAATAGGCATTTTCCAACTTTAGTAGAAGTTTGCTGAACTACTTTTCATTCAGAAACTATGAATTGAAATTATGATCAAGCTTCCTCCTTGGCTTTTGGTTGAAAGGTATGAAAAATCCCTTTTATAAATTTAATTACATTTATTATGTTTCAATGTATTAATATTGCTAATGCACAATACTTCAGCACAGGAATATACAAAAAAGGCACTTTTCTTTTTAAGCTTTGACAATCTGTACTATGTAATAAAAATTAGTGCAAAAAAAGAGACAAGACTTTTCCACGTATTAACACTTTCTCCAATCTGACCTAAAGGCAACCATAAACAAGAGTTCTCACTATAGTGCCTTACCAAAATCAAGAACTTCCCACATATCCATTCCATGCCATTCATGGCCATCCCACAATAAACAATGGCAAGTCAAATGAACCAGAAACCTGCCAGCTTCTGACACAGAACACATCGTACTGAATAAGCTATGCAGGTTATTTTATATATATATATATATATATATAGTTAGTTAGTTATACATCTGTATTTAACTAACACAATTTTATCTTGTCCATTTGTTATTTAACTTTGTACTAAGATGTTGGATATACTATGGTATACAAATGGCACATCAATACCTCCAAGCAAGCTAAACTTCTATCAATGGCATATTAGGATGGGCACCTATTTTGAACTGATACAATTCTCTATCCTTTCTACTGGAATATCGATCTCTACAGCATGTGAAGAAAAAAATCTATATCCAGTTAATGAACAGAGTACTGCCACAAAATACACAGGATTTATATAAATTTATCAGTATCTGTACTTCAAAGAAAGCTTGATAAAAAGGAGAGTGATAGCAGATACCATCTCATGGTAGCCAAACAGACTGAAGCAACAATAGGAAGAAAAAAAAGATTTAAAAACTGTAGATTAAGAGGAAAAGGAAAGAGAAAAGTTTTAAAACCTAAGGATGAAACATCCAGCCTATTTTTTGTCCTGGTGATTCCTATTCCCTCAAAGAGGTTCAACGTCATCGCATGGGTACACATATAATCTTTGAAACTGCATCTATTCTTGAAGATGACACATTCTTATTCTTCAAGAAGGAAATCTTAAAGACACAGGAGCAGGCTGTACTCATGTTTTGAAAGATAAGTGAGTGGGAAAGAATGGTCTGGCAGAAACTTAAAGAAAAAAGGAGAGTTTATGACCTTTAGAAGAAGGAGCTGGCCAGAAGGATGTTGTGAGGCTGTGCAGGGAGAAAATTACAGGGGCAAAGCTCATCGCAAACAATCTGGCCACTGCTGCAAAAGACAATAAAAAATCCTTCTATTAATACATCAGCAACAAAAGGAGGCTAAGCAAAATTTCATCCTTTATTGCATGTGGAGGGAAACACTGACAAAGGAAAAGGCTGAGATACTTAATGCCTTCTTCACCTCTGTACTAGGCTAACAGACTCAGTGATCTCGAAGGCCTTTTCCAACCTAAATGACTCCTTGATTCCATTCCTCTGCTGCTTTCTTCCTGCTGCTTCATTTGGAAAAAAAGGAAGGGCACTTTAGATCAGCAATCATTTTCAACAATTCTGTGGACCTCCAGATCATGCAGCTAGGAATAGTCCACAGTAAGTATGCCAAGCTCCCAGCTGGAAAAACACCAGGCATGTTGAATCCATATGTTCTGTAACAGAAAGCTTCGCAAATGTTTCTAATACCATAATTCTTCTTCAGTGGTAGCTAAGAAGGCCTCTTTCCAATTTTCTTTAAAACCTTTCATAGACTTACTGTGTGATTTCTTTAAAATTAATTCTTTACTGCACATAATAAATAGCCAAATTCTAATTTGAAATGCTTACTGCAACAGCATCCTAGTATATGACTCCTAAGTTATAATGTAATACATATAATATGCAAATAAAGGATTTGGAAGGAACTAAAGAGTATGCCAGCATATCTCACCCATTCTACATACTCTCAGCTCTCCTAACGGCTCTTCTAAGCTCAGCTCTACTGAGAAGACTCTACCTTCAGCAATCTTGAGTAGGCGCTCCTCACAAGCAGCTCGGCCCAGCTTCCTCTCCTCATTCAAAGTATCAGTCTTCCCTCAGGCATTCATGTTGAAAGTCGCTATATCACACTGAATCTGGTCTTTTCTAAACTAAGCAAAACTAATTCTTTTAAATGCATCTCATTCACCACCTTTAGTAGAGAACAAAATAAGTTGGAGTTTTAGTAAACACCTCCTTTAATTTATCCGCATCTTTCTGCTTGGGTCCATTGAAACTACCTACAGACTGACAACCCCCCAGTATCAACTTGCCTAAAATAAATACCCTACTGTGTCTGCTGTAGGCCTGAAATGCACATACTGTACTCTTTAAAAGACCTTAAAATGCAATTTAAGAAAATACATTGCACTTCTGAATAACATCCTAGCTAAATACTGAGCAAATATCCTGGAAACTGTAGCTGCATAGACTAGTAGCTCTTGTTCTAAGTGTACTGGACATTCCCCCCGCTTAAACACCACATTTTTTATTAAATACATTTATTAATAATATTTTTCCCCATTTGTAAACATTACTGATAGCTTCAGTTTAATGAGGTAATTTTTCTGTAAAGGAATGTATCTTGAAGAACTTTGGGCAGAAGAAGAAACAGAGGTATTTATCAAGAAGCATAATAATTTCTATTTTCTATCAAATATCACACAGCACTTTGAGACAAATTTCCAAAAGTCCAGAAGTTTTATTCTTATTTTACTATACTTCTATACGATTCAACTCTAAACTTAGGATCTCCTGCATCTAGTTCCCTCTCTGGCCTCTCCTCTTAAACCAGCCAGTGATCAGCCATTTCTAAAGCCTCCAGTAATTTTTGACCTTGTGCAACCTCAGATCATCACTTTCAGGTAATCAGATTTTCTCCATGGGTAATCCTTTGATTGTGTGGGATAACAACTAAGCAGAGTTATCTGTCTAGGTAGTAACTAGCTAATCATACGAGGTCGAACCCACATGATTAAGCTCATCACACTTAAACAATGTCTACTATTAGCTTTGGATAACTGCCCTTAGTAACACAATATAGAGTGGACATTAAAAAAAAAAGCAGAAAAGTAACGTATCTATTTGCATTCTCCCTTACACACAGAGTTTCTAATGAATATACATAAAAAATCAGAAACAATTCACTACTCATCACCCTTGGCTATAATTTCCAGAAACATCTCTATCTTCTACATCCTTCACCAAAGGCTGTAGCATCTTGTAAGACTTTAAGGAACTGAAATCCATTTTGAATGGCACTATATAAATCTCTACTCAGCATATATAGACTTCAGACACTGGATGGAGCATCAAGGGACAAAACATGCACAACATCCAGGAGCATGTAAAATCAGAAATACTATCATACATACACACAAAGACCCCAAAATTGTAAGGTTCAATCTTTCTTATGTTAAAGTTGTTTCGAACCAGTGCCACCCAGATCTGAAGCTCTTTAGTATTTCCAAGAACTGTCAATATTTCTATAACCTATGTTCTTTCAGGCTGCATTGCAAAACAGGTATGGCAATTTTAATCAGCAATTGGCTTCCAAATTGCACTTGTTTTCAGAAATGAAAGCATAAAGAATTACCAGTAGCAAAATTCTTAACTATTTTCTTGTTTTCTGAAATTAAATCATGAGATTCAAACAACTCAGAATTGCCTGACATGAATAACATTTCTTGACTAATAGAATAAAATTTATACAATTAATGAACAGATGCTTATTTGAATGGTTTTATTTGTCTTCTTGGGACTAACATTTAAAGAAAAAATAGAACCAAATTATTTACTGATATTTACACTGTTAGAATTGTTTCTTTCCCATAATCATCAGAATGCTCAAGTTTCACTCAAGTGTGAAAGTATGCATGGTCCCAAACAGAACCGATTTTGGGGGGAGTGTGTGTGTGTGGAATCTTTCACCAAATCCTAATTGGTTTCCATTACATTTAATTTTTGAAAATTCCCTTGCCATGGGCATGATCACCTGACAACCATCTAATGCAGCAGAACTTCATTAAATACACACAGCAGTTTTTTTATACATTTTCAGCTTCTACAGTGTAGAAGTAGCTGTAATATTATTCTGCCCAAGTATCTGAGAAATGAATTCTACCTTGACATGTTTTTAGTACATTGTGGAAATAGTTTAAAAACCTGTTTAATTGTAATGCATGTATCTATCAGACAGTTTTGCTTTCCACTTTGGGATTCTGAAGATTCTGCTTCAAAGTGATGGGCCACTGTTGCTTCTATTTGAAAAATAATTCTCTCTTCTTCGAATACCTACTCACTGCAGTCAGAAGCCAAAATTTGTATGTGTTAGCATACAATTATTGCTAATTGTGTTCTTGGCTGATTATTGCACATTTCCTCTAAGATCCCTCTGCTCCACTTATCTTTTGCTGTCTATCTTAGCAAATCATGATCCTTTAGTACCTTAATCTAAAATGTTTACTGTTTTTTCTAAAAGTTATTTTTATTTTGACTATAATAATAACAAACTAAGTAGTTGCTACGATAACAGACAAAATGAACACATTTCAGAAAAAAGACAGTTACTGTAATACCATTTATTCCACAGTGCAGTGATTCCTTCAAACCAATCCACACACAAGAGCCTGCAATCCGCACAAGAAATCACTTTTCTTAGAGCTGAAATAAACTCCCCTTGCTTTGGTTCATTGCAGTTAAGCATTTGTGTTTATGATCACAGCAGTGAAGCTGAAGTTAGAAGGGACCTCTAGAGGTCCTCTAGTCAACCCACCTCAAAACAGAGCCAACTAGAGCAGATCACTTAAGACTGGGTGCAGTCAAGTATTGAATATCCCCAAGGACGGAGACTCTGGTGTCTCTTCAGGTGATCTGTTCCAGTGCTTATCTCACTTACCTTACTGTAATGAAATTTATATTCTCTAAGTCAACTTTCCTGTATTCCGATTCATGCCTTTCAAAGAAGTATTTTTTGTTCTAAAGTTTTGACAAAATTGTAAGTATTACTCATTATGCAATAATGGAAAAGTAAGGAAAACCTTTCCAAAATACCGATGCTTTGGCCCCAACACCTCATTTTGGTTTTTTGTTTTGACAATTTCTCAGTTTCACATTTTATTATTTCCTGAAAGTCAGTGACAGAATATTATTAATCATTTTATAAACATTTGCACACAATCTAAAATCTAAACAATCCATTGGATTTAGGATGCAAAATGCACTTGTAATGTTCAATTTATCACTATGAAACAAAAATTCAAAACATTCAAGCAAGGCTCAAAAGAACTTGCCCAAAACCCATTTGATATTCTTAGGTAGAAAATATTTCCTTTAAAAGTATTATTTTACACTGATCCTCAAACATATCTGTATAGTAACAACACCAGAAATTCTTTACTAATTCTACCCATCTCTGAATGGAATTTGAGTTTTCTATAACTGCAAGTAGCAAACAGTCAAGCCACTTCATGTGGACCTAGTTATGAAAGGACAAAAATTTGTTGTTCACCCAGGCAGCAATCTCCAACTGATGAATGTTCCTGAATTATGGAAAACAGTTTGACAGAATTCCCTTTTTCTGCCCTCCATTCCCATCCACTATAGAAGAAAACCTATTAGTTAACTCTATTGCAGACTCCCTGATTGATTATTTCATGATGACCGTCCTTTTTGGAGCAGTCTGTTTGGAGAAGAAGCCTTATTCCTAACATATCTTATGTGTCTTCTCAATTGTCCAGCTGGTATGAGGTACTGTAACACCAGAGCTGCTCAGGCTGGCATTGTCCTTGGGAAGGTTTCTATACTAATTTTCAAAAACATTACTATAATGCTTTTTAAAAAAAAATTTGAAGGTACATGTTGTCTTGAGTTGTTCTTTAAGCTGTAAGACCACAGTAAAAGTCTGCACTATATAAGTTTATATTTCTTGATGAATTAGTCTCCACTTGTCGCATGCTTAATCTCTTGCCCTTACCTTCCAAAACATAAAAAACATACTAAATTGTGATGGTTCAACAAAACCAGGTGGTTTTGGGTTTTTTTTTCCATTGTGGTATCAACTCATAAAACTGCGTTACTAATTTTGCAGAGATGATGTTAGCTAAGTTACTGACATTTTTAATAATCCTTCAGTGATTCCTCATAAAATCTTGGTCTCATTAAACACGGAGTAGTTTTCACACAGTGCATTGAAACAGAAGAGAGCTCTTCATCTTACTGCCAGACAAGAGATATCCAAAATACTCCAAGGGGAGACAGTAAACACAGATTAACTTTGATAGATCTTTGCAATGGGACTATTGATATACAGTGCAGTAATTCTGATTGCTAAGACACAAAATTCAATCATCCCTGTTCTTTATATTACAAAGGTCATACACACTGTAATCACATCAATTTTTATTTGGCTTATCAGTCTTCTCAAAAAAGAACAGAGGTAGATAAGGAGAACAGTCAGTAGCTAAGAATAAAAAAATGGAGCAAAATGACAATTTAAAAAATCGCATTAGGTGTAAAGAAAAATTTTTTGATCTGCTACTAAGACATAACAGGACTAATTAAAGAAAAAGGAATGCCATAAATACTTGTCCTATTTAGATAAAAACATGTTCTCAAGAAGCTTAATGAATAAAAACATGACTGAGTTATTCTAACATCAGCCAGTTTTTCAGCAGGTAATGTTATCTAGTTTAAAGAGAAAAATCCAAGCCGTTTGAGAAAAGTCTATTACTGACCTAGTTAAATAGCAACCAAAAGCAAGAGACAGAGGAATCCTCAATAGCATTTAATTGCAAAGGACACTTCAAGGATTTTTTTTTTATGTTTTCCCGAAGAAATCCTTTGCAAAGTCTTATTTCAGCATCAACTTCACAATCAACTATTTTATATTGAATACAGTACCAATCAAGTTCAACATCAGCTCTGCAATTCACTGCGACTAGACTAAGGAATGTAAATGCCATTAAGTGTCCTTCAAGTCTTATGTTAAGCTTGAGCACCAAATGTCTTTGTAGTTCTTCTAGGGTATTACCATTAGTATAGAGGGGTTAATAGCAAAGGCTGATGATTGTTTAAAAATTCACATTACCAAAGTGGATTACATTGCATCTACAGAGGGGATCAACAATGTAAGCCTACACTAAGCCATTATTGCAGAAACAAAGCTTGCATTTTAAGCCTTTGGAAACAAGCATAAAATGGACAAAAGAAAAAATTCTTCTGATGTAAGAACAAGGCAAACACTACATGCTTTTCATACAGACTCACATTTTCAGAGCCATACAGAATACATGAAAATGGACAAATGGCCTCCCCTAAAAGCTCATCATGAACTCCTGACAAGATCAGTAAACTTGAAGAAAAGGACAAAATGGATAACTGTAAGTCATCAAATGGCATAAAGGAAGTCTTGTCTTCTCTTTTATTCTAGACACAACAAAATTAATTATCTTGAATTTAGGAATGACCACTAGAAGAATCAAGTATGCTTGTTTAAAAGCTGAGAGTTTAGATTCTCAGTTCAATGCTTGATGTTCAAAGGCACTAAGAACTGAAAATTTCTGCTAAGGTCAGTGGAATCCGAGGTTTCTCAACACATTTATTTATCTGGTCAGTTAGAATTCAAAGCTCACTCATTTAAGTTTGAAAATAGTAACAGAATCCTTTGGCCTTTTTTCCACATTTCCTCTTATGCTCTCTGAATCCATCACTAAAATTTATCTTATCATACAAAATTAAAAATGAAAAAAAAAATTTAAAAAATTAAAGTTAACAAATCCCAGGCCTTGTTATCTGGAATGCTACCCCCAGTTAGTTTCTAAGTACCTCTTTTCAAACACTCTCCTATGGGTGAAGATTCTTATTGCTATTTCCAGTTGTAAATATGAGTTCAAGTTTTCTGACACAGTACTAGGCAGAGTAAAACACTCTGATGTAATGAAAGTAAATTAATGTGATATATTTAAGAGTAAATCACTGCATATGCTATCTATATTACAGAAAATACCCTTACCTTTTTCAGAAACTTTATTCTTCAGCAGAGAAGATTATTTTGTATTATTAGCAAGAAACAACTTATTTTAAATCCCAGGCTAAGCTTCTTCAGAATATAACTAAACAGGAAAGCATTATTCAACATTTCCACAATTTAAGTTTCTAAATATAACTTGCTTGCTTTTGTTTTAATTGTTGTGATGAACTGAAATTAGATCAGCTACTGAAAAGCTGTGCAAATCTAATACTGAACATTAATCGTACCTGAAGCAGAGTACTGCAGATAGGTTCTGTTTTCTGAAGTGTTTTTAAACAGTTAACAGGAATAGGTTTTATGATATTTGTCTTCTATGTGTATTTTTAAAAGAGTATCATTATTTAAATGATCCTTTTAATGACTACAGAAGTTAACATATAAGTATAATAAAGTTCACACATGGAACAATAATTTTCCTAGCACAGGAAAAATTAATTCAGTGAATATTTTTAGTTCTTAGAGGTTTATTTGCAAGACTCAGACTGAGTACTGCCAACTATTTAGTAAATTTGACAATTAATTTAAACAAAGGTAGAAGATCTTTGCCAACTTCAATTCCAAAACTCTTAAAACTAGGATGATCTTTGTGTCTCCTGTAACATATTGCATCCCTGGCTTTGGATCCCCTGAAGGATGGATAGAAGACAACAGAACTGAATTCCTTCTACACTGTCACCAGAGTTTTCTGTTCTAGAAAGTTGGAACAGAGACAAGTTTCTCAATATTTTTTCTCCTCCCATCTATGATAAGCCACATTTTCTCTTTCCCTCAGTTTAAAAGCTGATCTTCGTCTTGTATTTTCAACATATATAACCAGGTTTCTCCTTTTTCTGCCTGATGGTCTGTCCTTTTTCTTCTTTAAGGGAGTTGCATTTATAAGTCTACCTTTTTCTCATTAAGGATGCTGCAATATTTTCTTAAAATATGTTAGTTCTTCCTGAATTTTAAAAACACATTTATCAGACTAGTAAAAATGCTAACAACAAAAAGAAGAAAAAAATTGTTGTGGAGGAAGATCATATGCAATTAAATTTCTTTAAAATACATTGTGCACCTAGCTGCATTTTCATCTACTGATGAGACAGATATTAATGGAGAATATTCTACTTAAGAAAATGGGAAAAGCAGACTATAACTTCTTTGATTTAGCGTCATTTCACAGGCTTAGATTTCATGGTTCCCAACAGTCTATTTGCTAGCACTTCAAGTATAAATTAAGGAACAGAGAAGACAAATTTATTTAAAAAAAGGAAAGATAAGAAAAAGAGAAAAAAATGTGATTTCTTAAAAGCCAGTAAGTTTTTGGCAAGCGATAGGAAAAAATCTGTATACACTCTATCATTTTTTCTTTGTTCTTACTGCATTTTCTAAAAAATGGAACAGAAAAGAGGAAACTGGTTGCAGTAGCCAAAAGCATTTTTTTCTGACATAGAATCAATTCTTTGCCCTATGAACCACTGTGATCTCATATGTAGTGCACATATAAATAGACCAAGATGTGTCATTGACACTGACCTGATATCCTCATTTCTCTGATTACAGCTACACTCTATGTTGTAAAGCTATTCAGAAATTTTTGCAAAAAGCAAAAACCTCAAAAAAGTAACAAGGAAACCGAAATCATAAAGTATCTATATTCCAATAAGTAGGAGCTGAGAAGCAGAAATAAAATATTGCTCCAAAACAGTAATACCTAAACTTGGTTTTCAAGGACACATTTTAGACACAATCATGTGTAACATAAAAGAGATAAAAGCAGTTACCTGCATCTTGTGGTGTTAATATGTTAATAAATATAATTCCCTCCACAAAAATTTTTGTTAATAAACAAATAATTCCCTCCACAACAATTAGTCACATGTAGCTTCGGAGGCTTAAAAGCTTACACCCAGGGATCTTCAGTGATCCCATTCTGCAGTGTCCCTCTGAACAGAATGAGTTAGGACCAATGGCAAGAGACAGCAAGAGGCTCTGGAGGGAGGTACTGCCTGCCTCTTTGATACTCCCCTTCATACTGTTCTTCAATATACCTGAGGAGTCTTGCTCTTTTGTCTTTAAGCAATATATTAACTTTCTCCAAGTAGCACAGAAAAGGCTAAAATACACGTACTTATAAAACCCTAAAACATACCTGTAATTATTTTAAGATTCACTAACTCTTTTCCCTCCTTGCCTCAACTCTGTTGCATTCATGAATCTTTTAGTTATTTATTAACATAAAAAAACCCAAACGTTTTTCTAAAAGCAAAAATAACATTAAAATGCAATTTTCTACTAGAGCAATTTTCACTCATGTGACATTAAAACGGCATTGTATTAGGATGCTTTTTTCCTCAAAGCATTCCTACCATTCTTTCAAATTATTTTCTACAATATTTGTATGAATAAACATACTTCACTTTCCTAGTCTCTTTCAATCAGAAGTAAAACTGGCATGGACTCGTCTTTTGCACCTCAATGAAATAATTAATTGCTTACTAGGGCAAGAAGAAAGGCCAAAACTATTTTCAACATTAGCAAGAGGAAGCAAAATTATACTTTCATTCTTGTTAAGGAAGTGTGACTGTATTTAATATGCTCATCTCTGAAGGAGGTGGGGAAGAGTATACATCTTGCATACCAGAAAGAGATCAATGAAAAACACTTCTGTGGGAAAATGCATATACAGTCTATTTTTCATTTATCTATCAAATATCTCCTATTAATTTTTTAAACAAGAGAATGTTCCATCTGTTGAACTGGCAATAGTGTGAAAAGGAATCCACTGGGTTTTGTTAAGTGCTCAGCACACTAACTTATTTCTGATAGCTGGAAAAAGAGGAAACAAGCTCCTCTGCAGGCGTTGGCATAGAGAAATACAAGTCCTACATGACAAAACTTTCTTTGAGATGAAAAAATGAATTTTGGAGATCATAAATAATACAGACAAAATCAATCAAGACACATTGCAAGGCAGAAAAAAAAAACCTTTGTATTGCTGATAGATCACTTGGCTTAAGGCACTGAACTAACTCAAAGGTAATGAACAGAAACAACTACAGCATGGCTCTTTCTGGTCCCCACAGAACCAACTGACAAGTTAGTAGTAAAAAGAATAAGATGGAAATAATCACAGTATCCCTAAGTCTAAGGAGTTTCACCTCTTGATCCCAATTAGCACCTGACCATGAGTACAAGCTGGAACATGCACGGTTCTGTTGGCTGAAGGGAAGTCAGGGAAGCAAAGGGTATCCCTTAAGCTAAGAACATTTTCCTACTCTAAGCTCAGAATCTGGTTAAAGAAGACTCCAGCCCCATCCTGGCCGGCATGTCCTGGCCAAAAATCTAAAGAATCATTCATAAAATAGAGGTTTTCCATACTGCTTCCTTGCAAATTCTGCCTAGAGATGTATGAATTCAGGACTTTAGTTCATAGTACACTCGTGTATCAAAATAATGATGCACTGAAGTGATACAATAAATACAATTGGTAAGTAAACCATGAAGAAAATAGAACCAATGCTAGCACATTTAATCACTGATAAGGAACCCAACCATATCTGCAGTAAATTTCAATTATTTTATTTCAATATACAGGTTACAGCAAAGAAAAATCTGACAGTAAAGGTAAAAATCTTCTCAGTTCATAACAACTTTGAACTTTATCAGAACTCAAGCAGGAGTCCAAAGTGTTAAATGAAAACTCAAGTCACGCTGTTTCTAACCAAAGAACAGAAAAACTGTAGGAGAAAAAAATCTGAATCATTTTCACCCTCTTCAGTTCAAGCTGAATAAATTCTATAGTATTTCATACAAAGTAATATTTTGATCAATAAATACAGACTTCATGATAGAGACATATTACTACTGAAGGGGAGGAAACATTTCCTGATCTTAGCATAGAACTTTTTTACTGAATTATTACAAAGGGTAACAAAACAGACATTAACAGCTCGGCAGAAGAAATTAGGACAAATCCTGGAGAGGGTATGTAATTCATGCACTTGAACTTTCAGTGAATAAATAGTCTCTTTAAAGTCTGTATAGACAGTATCTCTGGGGATGAGGCTGGTGAGGCACTGGTTGGCCATGAATATCCTCAGCACCTGCCTGGGTACAGCCTCAAGCAAACTGCTTCAAATTCAACGTTGCTCCGCTATAAGCGAAAGGCCCATCCCATTTATCTTACAAATTCTCTGATTGCTTTACATTTGTGGGCAGGATTCAACAACATCTAATAAACCTAAACTTCCTTGGTTTGATTTTAGATTCTGCAATCAGTCTTAAATGATAAAATACTTACAGAAAACAATTTCAAAAAAAGTAATACAACATATTAGTCCTGAAATAAGTGTGAACAGCAATGGTACTCAGACACTCTAAAGAGACGGTGAAGAAATAGTTACTCTGCTTGTTATTCTGCCTTCATAAAACAAGTCTTTATTAAAAACATACTTTATAATGGCACTGTATAAGCAACAAATGAAATGTGATTCAACTTGACAAAAATGTAATCATTTAATTAAAATAGATGAGTTAATCGCAAAACAAGATTACTCACCATATAATGTAAAAAGATAAAGTAAATCATTAGACTATAAATAAATGTACATAACACGTGTTCACACGTGTTATTCCCAGTGCCTTCCACTTTCATGTTCATGCTAGGATTGTTTACCATGAGGACTGATTCAATTAAAAAATAAAAAGAATTGTTCCATCTTCAAAATTTACTGCTTTAAGACATTACACAAAGTAAAATGAATAGCTTAACATTTTGAAGCTTCCTCCTGCTTACACTGAAACTCCTCCAATTCTAAACCATTCTTATCAGGCAGCTACTGTTTAATATAAAAGAATCTCTGAGTTTCAAACAGAGGCATCTGCCAAAAAAATTGGATAGTGTTTAAAAAACCAAACCGCCTTCAAGTATTAGTGTTTCTACAGCAGTCCTTAGATGGTATTAATCAAAATTCTCACATTAAATTGAAAAGGGGGGGTTTTTTCATATGAATATAGTAGAGCTAACAATTTTTTCTTCTCTTTTCAACCTTCATATTTTTCCCCTATTTTTTTGAGCTGTTCGGCCTTTGAACATGAAGCATGTTGCCAAAAAATCCCTGTTTCCATTTGTGTGTTCTCTTCAGGTTAATGCTATAATAACTGAATATATATTGACTTGTGACAATATGTCCAGTCACTAGTACTCCTGAAAATTTCATTCACATATTAACCGACTCTAATGTGAAAAAGGAACATAAAACCACACTTAGTGTTCAGAGATGCTGTGTTTCCTGAAATACAATGAACACACTGTGTGGATGCATTCACATCTACTCATAAAATTGTGAAGGCAATATTTTGATTATAATAGTGATTTTAGTCATGCAATGAACATTACAACTATCTTTTAAGTTCTTAGTCTTGTAAGAACAACCATCTGACTCTTTCAAATAATTACACACTCCAACAGAGTCAATGCATTACCCGGCTGCTGGCCACACATGCCAAGAGAAAGATTCGTATTCCAAAGTTACAGTAATTACTACACGTCTCCCAATCTTTCAGTGCATCTGCATATTTGGAGTGTACAGATCTGCAGACTGTGCAAATTCCTGCCCTTGGCAGAGGCAACCCCCAGTATCAATACACGCTGAGGGATGAAGGGATTGAGGGCAGCCCTGCAGAGAAAGACGTGGGGGTCCTGCGGGGTAAAAAGCTGGACATGACCCAGCAATGAGCATTTGCAGCCCAGAAAAGCAACAGCATCCTTGGTCCATCAAAAGTAGCACGACTGAGTTTGAGGAGGCAATTCTGCCCTTCTGCTCCATTCCGGTGAGACCCCACTTGGAGTACTACATCCAGCTCTGGAGTCTTCACTACAGGAAACACTGACGTGTTAAAGCAGGTCCAGATAGGAGGGTAACAAAATACATCAGAGGGACGAACAGCTCTCCTGTGATGACAGGCTGAGGAAGTTGGGGTTGTTCAGCCTGGAGAAGAGAAGGTTCCAAGCAGACATAATTGCTTGTTTTCAGTTCCTCAAGAGAGCTTATGTGAAAGATGAAGATAGACTTTTTAGTAGTGCCTTCAGAAATAGGACAAGGGTAGGGGTTTTAAACTGAAAGACTATAAATTCAGAGTAGGTAGAAGGAAGAAATTTTTACAGTGATGATGGCAAAACACTGGATTGGGATGCCCAGAGAGGTGGTAGATCTCTGGTAGATTCTGGAAACGTTTCAGATCAGCCCAGATAGGGCTCTGATAAATCTGATCTAGTTGAAGATGTCCTGATCGTTGCAGGGGGTTTGGACTAAATGACCTTTAAGGGTCCCTTTCAACCCAAACCATTCTGTTATTCTACAACAGACAGAGCCAAACGGATTCAAGCCATATAGATCCAGCAAGAGTCTGGTCTGCTATAAACCCATGAGAAATTGCATTCATGTTCCAGGCATGTAAATCACTGCAGCCTACAAATGGTCAAAAGCAAATTTCTGTGTTACAGCTCCACAAGAATTCTACCCAATAAAACTGAATTTATCAGTTACGAACACAGAATCACAGAGTCATTTAGGCTGGAAAAATCCTCTAAGATCATCGAGTCCAACATTTGACCGGCCACCACATTGTCAACTAGACCGTGGCACTAAGTGCCACATCCAGTCACTAAACACACAGAGAAAGCCATCCTCCTTCTCTTCTGGGGTTCCCACTGTCCAGACAGATCTGCACTATCTGTGACTGTACAATCAAAACCGCTATAAGTAACTGTAATCACAAGAACAATCCGTTGAAGAAAAAGACTGGAATAAAAGACAAAACAAATCACAATGTTTGTCTAGACAGTATTTATGTATTTTTCCTTTTTGCTTTCTTTTTTTTTTTAATTTAAAGAACTTAAACTCTCTTATCAATTTGACTCACAACACTACATGGCTCAAAGATACTATCTATTTACAGGTTTCAGCAATAAAAAATAAAACACCCACATTTGTGCTCAAGCCCACAGAAACAATTTCCTACTAATGGAACAATCTGAAATAATTTGACAGGGGCACACATCTAACTATGAGAAAATAGTCATTGCAAGTTATTATTTCTATATTTTCTCAGACTTCCATAAATTCTTTCTTTAACTACACCAAAACTTTATAGCAAAGCCTCAAATACATACTTTTTTTCACTGGCAAATACAAGTGAAGGTGATCTCTGAAAACTGCATGTATTTCTTGCAATATTTCCATGAAACTGTGCTCCATCCTGTCATGCTAAAGAGTTATAATTATCTGAAAATAATTTTGATGCCATTCTTGAATAAAGTAAATAGTATCAAAATTTCTGAGTTAATTTAGGAAGAGAAAGAAAGATGAGCTCTCAGACCAAACCCACTCATCTTCGACTACAACCAGACATGTTTTCTCATATGATGGTCTCCGTACATGTTAGTGGATTGGAATGACATCTTTTCCACCTGTTGTACTCCTATACGTAAACTCATTTTACACTAAAATGCTCTGGGTATTGTGTCTGCGGTTTTTCCTTGTTTTGGGGTTTTTTGAGGTTTTGATTTGTTTTGAGAGGGAGTCTTGCAGAGAAGAACTTGCTTTTTTTTTTATCTTATGCCCCAGAGAAGGTAACAGAATCAGCCCAAATAACTACATCCTATCAGTATATCATTTCAATTTGTTCCTACTGAGAAGGGTGCAAAGGGTCAGTATGCAATGCAACTCCAACTAGGACAAACACTTTATTTAAGCCACCACTTCACAATATCCCCATATATTACCTTAGGATACCTAACTGGATACCTAAAAAGGCACTGTTCTCAGCCTTTCCATCAACTCAAACCTCTTAAAATGTGCAACTAATCTATATTCTAATGGCACTGAGTGAGGGATATCATTAAGAGTGACATTTACTACACAACTCCACTGGCATCATGATATCCAAATAGTACTGGAATGTACACCCACATAATTTGGATTACACCTAAAAATCTAGTATAAAGATACCAAAATATGTTCAGTTCAAGTCAATGCAATTTATCCAGAAATATCTATTGCAAAATACTACCATTTAATCTAGAAATCTGGATAAATCACTGGACTAAAATCTGAATTTTTAAGTGTGGCCCTCCCTAAGCAACATCTATTCACACAAAACCTCTTTTTAGTAGGAGAGAATCAATATTCTGACAACTTACAATTTGTCAAGTCCTGCTAGGAGATGCATCCATTTTCCAGGCATGAATCTTCTGGGACTGCTTGTTAACCATGCCAACTCTGGTGGTCTAGGCAGGCAACATATCAATTTGCTTACCACTTAAATTGGTTTCTGTTTTTTAAAAAATGTTTCCACTAGCAAAAAAAATAGAAAAAGTCAATCCGTGTGTGTGTAGTTAAAAACATTCTCTGAACGGTGGAAGTTCAATACTTAAAAATCAGAGATACCCTGAAGTTAGCTTGGTAAAACAAGAAGAGATAAAGCCAGGCAGCCTTTCAAAGGTCCCAAATATTTCTTTGAGAATATATATTATGAAGTTATACATATTGAAGCTGAGAATCAGATCTGTGTGCATTCTTGATCAGATGCTTAAGTCTCTATATTTTGGTCAAGCCCATTTACCTATTTCACAAAAGTAAGTAAACCAAGCTTCAAAGTGATTTATTACTGTTACCTACATCAATGAGAGGGATGCTGTGAGGCTAATGCTGCTTCTACGCTTGAAAATCCAGAGATGAAAGGCACAGCATAAGGCCAAAGTAGTAATAGCATAATTAAGCAGTCAATGTAAAAGCTATCCTGGTCTTTGAAAAACTATCTTTTCCTTTGAAGCACATGACTATCAACTCATTTCTGTATTAACTGGCTCTGCACAGTTACCCAATGCCACCACAAAAATTCCAGAGGTCATACTGTACTCATACTTAGAAACACTACCCTTTGTCAAGATAATAGTATTTCCAGTTTTGGGAGGAAAAATTAGTTTGATATAACATTTAATAGGACTGTTTATATTGAGAGTGATTGCATATGAAGGAACACACATAATGGTCTAACTCATTTATGTGAGCAGAATGAACTGCAATTTAAATACAAAACTTGTCAGCTGGTGCTGAGTGAAGATGGGAGCTGCTGCCTACTTTTGAAGCTAGCACAAATCAAGTGTCAGGATTGGTCTCTGTGTCTCTGTTTTCTGATGTCCTTTTTTTAGTGATGCTATTTAAAAACCATTAAAAATCTTGAGGAGAGAAGGAGGGAAAAACTACACCTTTTGTGTAAATCCTTAGGCATTATAAAAAAATTCAGACACCTAATTTCATACAAAATCCCAGATATTTAGTTATTTCTTATACATATTAAAAAAACACCAGCCCTTTCAATTCCTAAAAAAAATACTGTAAGATGCTCTAGCTAGTGGTTCTATTTCTAACACTGCATCACATGTATTACATCTTGGCTTGACTATAACAAATTTCTCCTCATAAAATTCAAGATGGCCTCCTTCCAAAAATAGTTTTTTTAAGAAAAATGAAAAAATAAAAAAAGGCAAGCTCTTAATAAATCTAGCACCTGAAAGCTCTCTGTCAAATTCCAATATTTTATTAGTAGTATTAAAAACACAGAGTGACCTGTTATTATAAATAAGTTCTACATGTTTTCTTTGAGAAATGTTCTTATTAAATAAGGGAGAAAAAACTCCTGTAAAAAAAAAACCCTGGATCTAAATTATTAAATCATGAGATTGATCTTTTTAAATATATTCTTCCAAGAAGTGATGAATGTATGATAACAGTCTGGTAATTCAGGAATTCCATAGACATCAATACCATTCTACTCAATAAATGAAACATGAGCAAGATAGAAATCTGGTATCTTAAAGCTATGATATATTAAGATGGCATCATCTTTCAGGTAAGTTATTTAAATCTTTTAACATGACAAACAGCAAAACTCTTTTAATGTTAATAATGAAATAATGAAGACTCTCCAGGTACAAAAGACTCCAACTCCTGGGCTTTAAAAAATAATATCAATTAGTAAGAAACACCAGGAGCTAAATCCACAAAATTAGTTCCAGGTACCAACATCAGATGTCACCGATATCCTCAAATTTCCCATTCAACTGCAACCTAATCCTTTACACAACTAAAACCTCCACAACAAGGGCATTTATGTACAAGACCACCTAAGTTCTAACATTCAGACACTTACTCCCACACTAATGCCTTATAAAATGAAACAACTTCCTCCCCAAACTACTAGCTAGGGATAAAAAGATCACTCTGTTTCAAAGAGGCAGTCATTTTCACATTGCTGTTTTCAAAAAGTTATTTTAATTTAGGTACTCTTCATCCCAGGAGGTTGCCCTAACCACCAGGCTGCTTCTGAGCTAAATTTCTTCTTTTCTACAAACTACTTTACTCTCTAAGACCAACCAAATACTCAGTATAAGGAATGGGGAAAAGGAGAAGGGAGTCACCAATGGTATTGCAATGTCAGAAGGCAGGATTAAAACCACTCTGAAGCCACAGGTACATTTTTCCTGAGAATTAGAATATTTTCAAAACTGAACATGACAGCAACTTAGACGCCAAACCATTCAGTTTGTGAGTAGAACCTTGTCCTGGCACACATGTTGTGTCTCTGCCAAGATACAGGAGTATCTAAAAAGAAATCTTCAATGGCAATATCCTATTTCTCTTGTGAGTAAATCTAAAAAGCCATCTTTCCTATTAAGAAAACTTTTGTTTAGCTTTCTCTTAACCAAAGCCTGGATATCCAAACATCAAAAGAAAGTACACCAGTAAGAAAGCAAGGGAGAGTCACTCAATTCTGTGGGAAGAGAAGACAAACTGTGCTGCTGGCCTCAGCATTTCCTGCTGTTTTTCTTAGTTCACTCCCTGAGAGCTTGCAAGTTCCTAGGAAACATGGGGACCTCAGCACCCACTCAAGACTTGTGAGAAGCTAAATCCATAAAATTATGAGATTTCCAGAACAAGTCATGTAGGCACAAACTGCAAACCTTAATCATTCCCCTCTGGGACTTTGTAGGCACCACATTCCCTGTAATATATCATGTGATGACACTCCTGTCTTTATTCCTGTCAGAGTCATCCTATCTTTGAAAAAGCTGAGGAGCATGGACCCAATCTTGTACAGTACACACTAAAATATCAATCCTAGATCTGTTTCATTTCTGCTACATAGTTTCTGGTTTATTTACTCCATATCAATCCATGATCACAAACTCTCCCACACCTTCACATTTCAGGAAAGAAGAATTCAAAGTCCAGAAGTATACTGTAAATATGTTTTAGATACAGCCAACTACTTAACTAACCTCAACGTCTCCCATCATAACTCTCATACAAAAAAAAAAAATCATTGCTAAAACAATGCGGCGCAGAGATTACTTTATCTTTCTACGTATTCTGGAGACTAAATGTAAAGATGAGATCATAACTCAAAATAATTATTAAGGAATTAAAACAGAAGAATTGATTTCTTGCTAGCACAAAAGATATCAGGATCACAATGCAACTATAACATCACAAGTAAAGCTCTAAGTTACACCATGTCTGCTATAAAAAAAAAATGTTACTTGAAGCCCACAAGACAGGTATCATGCACCTCTCTTTCAGCATCCTAAGAAGCTTAAAATCTCGGGCTCAGATAAGGAAACCAATAAGGAAAGAGAAAAAGGTCATAAAAGTGCTACAGAGAGAAAAGGAAAATAAATAATTTGTAAGCAAGCAAAATAAATTGATCCGAAAACATTGAGTTCTCCGCTTTTCTGGAATCTGCCCTACGTGTTAGACCATAAATAACCTGAAACAGATAACCAGTGATACAAAACATATCACAGTTCAAAAGCACTTGAGAAAGAACATAATACGCTTGCGTGTCTCTAAGTGAAATATCCTGAAGGATGAAAATAGAATACTCTAGATATAAATTAATAGGGGAAGTTTTGTTGTTTTGTATTCTAGGGCTTTTTTCCTCTCATTACAGGAATTGTCAGATGTAGAACAGCCTGAAAACTATCAAAATTTTCAATGGCACATGCTGCACATTACTCACAAGTGAGATTTTAAAGGTAAGAGGCAAGTAAATATGAAAACCACTGAACATTTTTTATGGTTCTATTGTCAACTGTGTATTTATCTGTTTGGGTTTTTTTCTCCTAATATATAAAAGGCATAGCAGAAAAGTATAGAAGTATATATTATTCTACTTTAGCAAAATAATTATACTAAATTCTAAGCCATTTTTTATATTAGTAAAGCCTTTCTTTTGACTTTTACCCTCTTTTTCACTGTTGAAGTACTCCAGAAAGTGATAATTTCTGCACTAAGAGTAAAGTGCATTCTTCATTAATTGAATTTCCTTTGTCAAAAGCAGGAGCTTGATGAACAGGTTGAAAAGCCACCTAACTTCACCGTTGCTGCTGAAACACTAACTTCAGCTTTGCCAAAAGCCATTCTATAGCTTTTCATAGTAATGTTCAATGAAAGAAATATTCCATCTACTAATCTGACTATTACTTTGTGAAGGTAGAAGTTCATTTATTCAACAATAGAATTAAAATATGACAAACCAGAGCACTTAAGACTGTGATTCTATAACTTAAATCCAGATCAAAAATGAATAGCCACTACGGGAAGAAATGTTGGTGAAGACTTTTTAAAAGCTCAAGAAATACATTCATGTTCTTCTGTTACATTATTAACAAGAACAATAAGAATGAAGTCACAATAATATAAATAATTTAGCTTTTCCTGTAACCTAGTTTGTGGCTTAGCAGGATGAAACTAAAAAAGAAGAAAAACTGGTTTATAATTCGAAAGATTTCAATGTGAATTAACTGAATTTCTTACAGAAAGCATTTCACGTTAAGTATGACTAAATATAATTTCATATTAAATATGGTAACATAATTATTAAAATTACTGCACCCTCGGGAGAAAAACTTAGTAGCAACATAGGCTCTCCGCAGCCTTACCCTCATTCTGACTGCCGTACTGAGCTTCAAGCAGAAATACACACTTACATACAGACATTAGCAGACTTGAGCTACCAAACTCATTTGAAGTATTTGAGTTCCACAATTTATTTTTAAAATATGACACCATCATTTAGATAGATGGTGGCAAAGACAGCTTGATTAAAGTAATATACTGTAGGGGATAGCTCATTTGCCTTGGCTTCCATCTCCTTGTATGCATTTAAAGAGTCAGAAGGAAACTTTTATTACATGATCCTTCCAGCCTCACCATTTTCATCTGGATCTCAGAGGAGATTTCTCAAATACACATAGGAAATAGTTTCAGTCAGTTACCTAATTCAAAGCACAGGCTAGCAGAAGTGGTGGCTCAGGAGACAGGAGCAAGGAAAGCTAAATTTAGAGAGGGGTACAAAGAATTTCTTTGCTGCCAGGATACCCATAGATTTCCAGAAAGGTGGCAGGTATATTAACCCCTGGAGTATGCAAAATGAAAGGAAAGCCATGAAGACAGAAGAAAAGTTTAAAAAAATTACTTTTTTTTTACCTTCTGCCCCACCTCCCTTCTAATTATGCTGCTCCAAAAGTGATAATTAACAATCTGCTTTATTCTCCACCTCTCTATGGAATTCAGGACATTTTTCTCCAAAAAAACAAATTTTTAGAATGCTCCATTGAAAAAAAAAAAAAAAGGCAGTTTTAAAGGCATGTTTTATTAAAGGTAATTTTACAGCACAAAGAATAAACTATCAGAAGGATAACACAATTCATCAGACAATTAAATACTACTGTAATCAGAGCTACCTTCTCACCAAACACTTCAAACTACACAACAATAAAACTTTTATTAGAAATCTGGCAGATATTTACTTGAAAATGAAGAAACAACACAGTTTTACTTTGATGTATTTAATTAGTAGAACTGGTGATACAGGGAAAAATTTTATTTTTTTAAAACAGAACACCACTTACTACCTATTAGACCTTTTCCACAGGCAAAAATACAGACTAAAAGAATAGGAACACTGAATGAGGAACACAGTTCTAAGGAATACTTTTTGGCTTACAAATTCTAGAACTAAAATATTTTCTAATCCAAAAAAATAAATTAATTCACTAAGGAAACAGCTTCTGTTGAGATAATTTATCAGGCAACCCAATTCTACTAACTCAGGAAAATAGTTTCTGAGAATATTTTTAAAATTTTTTCCAGATTGAGAATTTTTGATTCATTTACCAATTAAATGCCAATTTAACCAATGCAATCAGAATCAAATGGTGTCAAGAACTACTAGTATTTTCAGCATTGTTTTGAAATGCAGAAAATTACCAATATTAATTCCATCTTCTGCATTCACATACATTTTCTTATTATACATTACATATAATTTTGGCTTAAAACCTTTTGAAAACTTTTATCATGAACTCATATTTGGATAATAGAGGCATTAAAGCACATAATGCAGAAAAAACATACAAAACGCTTCTGGAGATCCAGGTTATTAGAGGAAGCATAATAATTTTGTCGTTCAAATACTTGGAATCTTTTATGAAAGATTTAACAATGCTTGAATGAAAATTCTCCTAATATCTACTGCCAAAGTACAAAGTATTCAAGATGCTGAGACTCTTGCTAAACCATAAAAAATATACTCAGAACTTAAGCGCCATATGCATTCCAAATTCAGTAATTTCTACTTGTAGTTTGATTGGTCTCTTCTATTTCCTATCTCTTACAAAAAAATCCCTCATCCTATGATGAGCTTATTTATTTCAGTCACTCTCTTCTTGGTGTCCACAACTTTTCTCTTCCTAGTTTCTAGAAGCATCCTTGCTTCCTCTGGAGTGGAAAGGGCCTGAATGCTAGTGTGTTTCTTTGCTTTCTATTTGAAATCCCCACACCCTCCAGAGAGCTCAAGACCCTTTGGTTGTGTTCAGCAGTTTCCTGAGAATGACCAGAACAAGCCTGACCCAATTCTATAGGTGTTGCCAATGCTTAACAAAACACTTGGGCAAGGTAACAGACAGGTCCAACTGAAGATAGTAGAACATACTGTGTTAAGAATATTTTTTATTTCACTCTCAAAATACATTTTTTCATTTTCACAACACATTTTGCTGCTATTAGTTCTGCACTATAATCAGTGCTCTCCAGTCTATGCTGAATCATTTATCACAACCACAAAAGCTATAATTTTTAGGGCAAAGTCCACTATGGAGGTGGAAATTTCATAAATTATATGGCAAGGCTACAGCAGTACACTGGCATTTTATGAAGAACTAAGGTGAAATCACTATATTTAATACAGAGGTAAAAAACCTAAATACGCTGGGTTTTTTTCTAAAAATAGTAGCATCCTAAGAAGGTTCTAGTCACTTGACTTTACTGCACTAAAAGAAGGATGAAAAAAGTTTTCATCTAGACTACAGGGTCTCTTATCATAGTCTTAACATAGTTTAACAGAGTTGGCCATAATCCATTTGGTTCACATTCAACTGGAAAAGAAAATTAAGCTGACAAACTAGGTGAAATCTCCAGGCAATACAGAAAAAACAGGGTCACTTGTTTGAAAGAAGGGCCTAGTCTAAGAACAGTTAAGTAGCCGGTCTCATGGCAAAAGATCCAGTTAGCAAGGTAACACCATGGACCACATTAACCTGAGTTGTGAATGAGGCGATAGATGTGTCTATGCGACCCACACGGGACACCTCCAGACTAAGCTGGAGCATTGTGCCAAAATTTGCACTAGCTCTCTTTGATCTCCCAATAAGAAATATAGGCATTGTGTTAAAACTGCAAAGCTTTCAAAATATGCAGATTATCCTTCTTTACTCAAGTATCAATAATGGTATTCAGCTGAAAAATTAAGTATTTGTCATTATAGTCCTTTGTATCCTCAAATTTACCAATATTGTCCTGATGCTAAAAACCAAGATCTTCAAAGGCAAACCAATGAAATAGTCTGTCTTTCCAGATGGTTTTTCAGTTTGTTTTTTTCTTTCTTTGTTGCCTTGCAGAGAGCAGGTGGCAGGGAAAAGGAGAAGGTGAGAGAAAGGTAGAACTGTGCCTCTGCTGGTGAATATTAAGAGCTGCATAGAATTAACATTCATTTTTGGGGTGGATCTAGTTTTGGAAGCAAAAGGTGTTATTCTGCATTATCACACCAAACAAGGCTTTTGTCATTTAAAGACTTTTCACATTACAAAAATAATAGAAAGTTATGGAAAACATGGGAGAAAGTGCAATGTCTGAACTTCCTCTTGCCAACACTATTTTAGTAATACAAACAAATATATCACTCTTGGGATATGCCACATTAAAGTTTTATAGGAAGGCAAGAAAACAGTGAAGCTTTCTAAAGAAACAAAGAAAAAGACAACAGGGGCAATTTAGTTTCCCAATTAACAATAATGTCAAGATACACTAGCGGAAAAAGTTTAATAAAAATTGGATTGCAGCTACTTCCTGAGGCTTATGAGGTGTCTGTAGCATTGCACCACAGCACAGCATATCAGAACACAGTGAGACTGTTTACCCTGTCAATCACTTGTCAGTCTATCCAGCTTTCTACAAATACCCCTTGTATTTGGAAGCAGTTTTACAAACCTCAGTAATTAAAATTTTTAACACAATAGTAGACACATTTAGCAAATCTACCAAATTAAAGCAACTAGCATGCACAAGGAACAAAATGAAATGTCATGGTTACCTCTGGGCAATTAGTTAGATATAAAAATCCCATATAGCTATTTAAAATGCATGTTTATTTTTCAGGTACTATTTTCATTTGTCTTGGGGGGCTTTTTAAATATTTTATTAATAAGCGTGTGTGTGTGTGACTTCAAAGTGAGCAAGTAATTTGTTTTTCACCTGAACTGCACACTTCCCATAAAAGAAATAAGAAAACACAAAGCATCTTGGAATCATTTATAGTAAAGAAAGCTAGACTAACTAGATTTTTCATTATGAAAGCAGAAGAGAATTTTCAGGAGAAAATGTCATATTCTTCAGAAAAGACAGAAATCTAGACAACACAATGTCTATCAGCTGAGTTCACAGTAAAAGTCACCAACAAGTAACATCATGCTGAGGTTTAGGACAGTGATGAGAAATAATATACTGAAGATATTGAGAAGAAAGCAAGCTTTCACTGCCCCAAATAATTTGATGCATTTGATAACAGAAGTATGGAAGAAGCATGACTAAACATGATATCCCCTGGGATTTGACAAGTTATACAAGAACAGAAATTATTGGTGATATCTTATGTATTAAGTAATCCTCTAGTTCTTTGCACACATTTTTTTCTTTCATTGACCCATGAGGTGTAAAAATGGGATTTGACCAGTAAAAAGCTCCTCCTAACTGTCCAGGAAAGTTAATCTGGAACTCTGTCAAATTACAGGTTTGATTGCAATGTGCAGTCAGTGTCTGTACTGGTGAGGAAATAAAAATTTCTGTACAGAATTACTCCATCCTGTGACTCTGGGTTCAGGTTTGGCAAGCTTACATTTCCCAAAGAAACAAAACTCCCTGCAAAACTCTCACAGCTGGCCAAACAAAATATTAAACCACAAAAGCAGGAGAAACAGTACCATCTTTTTCCCAAGATAAATCTAATGGTGGTTTCGTAAGTATCAGCACCTTGCGTGTCTGAATTAAGATGGATTTCTTTATTTTATACATAAAGCACATACCCAGGAATTATAATCTGCATTTTCAAGTGACCATATACAAAAACTAGCTATATAATTTGCCAAATTTTTTGGTCCTGATTCACTGTTTGGTGAAGCTGCACAACAAACAGTCTGTAATTTCCTTCTTAGAGTCATTTTACCTGTTTCACACTGAGAAAATGGCTGAAATTAGCAAACAACAACTCGGGGATTGAGAATAATCTGAGAACAATTAGCTCCGTCAGCCAGGAAACCATATGTACATTATAACAGTACTAGCTAGTACTGTGATAAGAAAAAAGGAATCTGGAAGGACCAGAAGGCTTCTGAAATTCAAAACAGCATATTCCAACAAGACTGTCATTCACTTTAGAGACAATGTCATCTACTAGGACATTGATCAAGTCATCAGATCAATTAATTGTAGGCCATTAAAAAAATCTTCAGGGCTAGAGCTGGCACTGAAGGAAGGGGAAGAGTGAAGAAGATTGAGTTGTTCATGATGAAAAACACATCTTCCATCTACAGACGCATTACTATTTTTCAAGATTCACATGCAATTTACAATATTGTTTCCTACATATTTCATATGCTTCCCTTGGCACCAGATTTCATTAAGATGCTGGCAGTACCATCTGCAGCTCCAAAAGCACCTCCTCTGTCAACAGTTTGATCTCAGAAGAGTCATTCAGCCTGGGCTAGCAAGCAAGCAGAAAAGCCTCTTAAGCCTGTGTAAATAAGTCAACTCAGTGAGCTGCATTAAACACCTTGCAAGAAACAGGCCGTCAAGTGAAGAGGGCAAAAAAATTGCCTCTACCACAGTTTGAAATTCTAACCTTGAAATTTTGAATTTTAAATTCCAAAATTCTAAAATGTGCCACAGCCCACATTCCATTACAAAGTCCTGCACCATCATTCAAGACAAACAAAAGACACATCATTCCACCCAGTCTTTGGTAGAGTTACCTGAAGAACCTGATGGAAATAATCCTCCTAGTGTTGATACTCACAGTGGAGTCAGTATCGTATGTTAGACATCCGCTACTGGACATGACTTCATTTAGCAGAGAAGCTAAGCAGAACATTTAGAAAAAGCTAACAGAATATGTTTATATGGAAATTGCTTTTATCAAAAAGCATCAGCAGAGGTTGCATCAAAAACAGGATTCACAAAAAAAAAGCATCAGCAGAGGTTGCATCAAAAACAGGATTCACAAAAAAAAAGTTAACAGTTTCTGTTCTAACAATAATTTTCCTACTCTCAAACCTTTGTGAGTTAAAACTTTTCGGATCATTCTGACTTGAAAATTACTTGAGGAGACAAAAGAAAACCCCAAAAAACCCCACAACCGACTTTTGAATTATATACAGATACTAACTTAAAAAAAAAAAAAAAACAAAACAAAACAAAAAAAAACTAAACCAAAAACTTACCCACAAAAAACAACACATCAAAACAAACAACGTGGTATTATAGCTTAAGTTAGTACAACGCTAGGAAGCTCATGGAAGTTGGCAATAAGCGGCTCAGAATCCACAAGGGGGAGCCTGCCCCTGGGAACAAGTCTGAACTCTTGCTCTTCATTAGACAGTTTGCGGCTGTCAGACAGCTCACCAGTCCACAATTCGGTACAGAACACTTTCCACGAGTTTTAGACTTTAATCACAGCTGATATTTGCATAAGAGGAGAGTCACAGAGAGGGAAAACAGGAAGGAAACTGAAACAAATCAAGAAATGGGGATGTGACCTTTACAAAGGGAATATCTATAACCTAAATACACTGATTTTTAAAAGGAAGAACCAGCCCAGGAAAACAGGAATGGAACACATGTACTCAAAAGATATATTTCTTATTTATCTTGGTTCCGATAGTATGTCTATTTTCACTTCTAATCTGCTTGGAAATGACTAAATATTTGTTAGTATTTCCATTTTGGAACTATTTATCTTCATAGCCATGGTAATACATTCACATAAAGGCATCAGAGCTGCCAAATTCCTTATTCCTTCATTACAATTTGGAAGATGGTGTAGAAGCTGGGGTGTTGGCACTTGCATTTACTGGACCTGTAACGGCAGACACTCATCATCATCAAGTCATTATCACATATTCCCTTTGTGGCTGTGCTTATTTTAAGAAATTCCCTTGCGCTCAAACACTACCTAGGCTTATTTCAGGGTACTTATTCTGTATAAAACTTCAGTACAAATAAATATTTCTTTGCTTTCCCTTTACAGTTCATACCTTCTGGAGCAGTTTCTATAGATTCAGATCTTCAACAAAATATCCAAAAACAAAACAAAAAGCAGAAAATAGACAGAAAAAACATTTATCATAAACGTTCTGACCACACCCCCTGCTTCCTCCTTCCCAGAAAATTGCTACGTTTCCTTTGACAACTAGTTAATTCACAACACATTTTCTTTTTAAAAAATGTCTCATATTTGGAAGTTTTACATAGTGTAATCCTCTCTAAACATTACACAACCTCAAAAGCACTGCTGATAAAAACTACACACAGCAGGATATTGTTATTAAGCAAATAGAGCAAAACAAAGCATCAATTAAAATATGATTTCTGATTAGACAATATTTTCCTCCAGTAAAGAACAGAAACCTAATTCGGAACATCTATTCAGTCTTCTTCTGGACCAACCAACTGAAGCATTGAGCCTAATTCAAATTGTTTGGGTTTTTTTAAATTACTAGTTATAGCTTTCTATACAGTGTTTATTCTCCCTTCTATATGGAAAGAAAAATAGACCCTGGGTTTACTGTATCTTTATTTAGAAAGAAAGACATTCCTAGCATACCCAGGGAACTTCCTTACCCAGGACATGCCAAAATGATGATGGCCTTACACTGGAGCAGTACAGATACAATGATTATCTTCTGTTGGTATCTTTCTTTCGGCATATCAAAACTACTTGCCCTTTTTTAAATACTTGCAAATTTATATGGGACCTGCACTACTACTGTACAGAACGAGATTACACCATTAAAGACTTTTCAGCAACATTCACATTTAGCAAACTACTTGAGAAGTCATCTCAAGCTCAGAAACCAAAATAAAACAATAGACAAATACAGTCATACAGCCATAATTAAAAAATCCAAGTAAGGTGAACAAAACACATTCATAGCAGCAGACTTGCTTACAAAACAATCCCACCCACAGCTAATCGTGGAAAAAAGGGGACCCTGAAAACTATTACAAGAATCTAGTTAAAGTTCCATTTTTAACAAAGTACACAGTTAAAGTTGTACATTTCTAAGGAACTATAAACTGCAACTACAGCACCACATTTGTATTCACTATATGAAGATAATCTACTATAATAAGTCTCTAATTAATCAAAGTAATACTGCAACATTTAATGTGTACCAATACTTTTCTTAACTATTTTCTTTTGAAGAAACAGAGAAATCTTTTCAAGACAGACATCTCCACCTTTACTGGCATTTTCTCTTTGACTTCTTCTCAAAGACTGGGATTTGTTTCAGTTCTCTGGGGGGGTTGCTGTTTTTCTTTGTCTTAAAGTGTTAGTATTTTAAACAGTAATAGTGTAGGCCCAAAAAACTACCAGTGCTAATGCATTTGCACACCCACACATCACACACTAAGGGCCTGGCTGTATGCATGAAAGGCAGAGTTTTGAAAACTCAAATTCCTATTCCATGGAATACACAACACTGAGTGGTTATGCTAATAGTGCTTTACTTCAGGAAAGAGATTTTGAAGTCTTTTACTGCAACAGGAACAACACTATTTTTTTAATACAAAATATTTTCTACTTTTGCTTATTCAACGTGCAACAATTCTTATGCAACTTATTCTAAATTTCTCTACAGTAAACATGTGAAATAATACACTTCTCTGCCAGCACTGAAAGGCTCTCTAGGCCTCAATCCCACATTACAAACTATTATGGTAATCTGCAGCTCTTGTAAAACAAAGTCTTCCCTGAACAAAAAGACAAAGCAGCAATCAGCAGATTCCCAAGTATTTGCAACTTTCAGTTAAATGTTAGCTTTTTTGTGTTTCAGAATTTGCTTCCTACTACCAACTCACTCTCTAGAGTCTATCTAGGTATGAGAAGCACTGCTGGCCAGCAGTGCTGGCTCCATCTGACTCTTTTTCGCCACCCTAGTGAAATACATTACATAGAACACAACATTGCAAGCTATCATTCATACTGCAAAAAAGAATTAGGCTCCTCTCCCCACTTGGCACCTTTGTGGATCACGATGAAGAGAGCTTGTAACAAAATGATTTGGAGACCAGCAATGAACAAAACAAATCGCAGAAATACTTTGATTTTCAGCTACTACAGAGAAAATCCAACACCCCTGTTACTTCTAAATGTTAAATATGGTGAATTTATTATTCCAGCAAACTGTAAAGTTCCATTTCTTTAGTAAGAATTTGTGTATCTTGTAGCATTAATATTTTTACTTCAATGCTGAATATACATCAAATGATCATTCTTAGATCACCCATGTCAAAAAACTTGCAAATCCCAACAGAAATCTTTTCTTGGCCAATCAGCATCCTAATTCAACTACATTTCTCCCAGTTTTG
This sequence comes from Phainopepla nitens, assembly GCA_013400175.1. NCBI lineage: Eukaryota > Metazoa > Chordata > Aves > Passeriformes > Bombycillidae > Phainopepla > Phainopepla nitens. Next base: position 1,751,212 of record VXBQ01011151.1, read on the forward strand.
CTTTTTGTTCTTCCCAATATACATGCACACAGGATACTGACGTTGTTTTGCTATTCCACTCATATAATAGGTCGACAGCACATACTAATTTTTAAAGCCTTCTCTACAACTCAAATCCATTTCCGTTTTCTTTCATTTGACTGAGGAAAAAGACAAAATGGGTTTTGGAACCTGATTCACAAGAACAGTAAAATACCTTAGTTTTGCCAAAATATTAGTGAAATATTTTTAATGTTACAACAAAATGGAAAAAATATCCATTTGAAGTGAACTTCACATAAGATTAACTAGCAAAGCAAACCACATCACCATTGGTTTTGCAAAACTCCATAACAAAGTTAAAAATATTTTCTTTTCCATTTCCTGCAGTGCCTTGGATACATACACATTAAATGGGATGATGTTGTTGTTCCATGCTGCACATTTACAGCTATTAAGTCTCTCACAATAGTTTTTTCCCCCAGTGATTACAATCTTTAGTTTGCCATATTTTGTACTTCCCACATTCTCCAGTTCATATCCACAGAAGAAATAATTCCAGTATACTTTTTTTTTTCATCTCTATTATTTTTTCTACCAAAACTTACTGGTGTGCTGTTTAAACAGTTTAGATCAGCAATCAATAGACTACAAAACAATGGACCAAATAAACACTTCACCCCAGTATCTAAAACTTCAGGAATATGTGACACAACTGGCCATGCCCCAGCAGCTTTGAACAGTACATACAGTTTCATATGCAAGACTTCAAAGTACACTGAACGTTGCATAGCTGTTTCATCTTAATATGGCGTGCTAGTCAAACAAATTTTACTAACAGTAATCTTTATTACAGATCTTAAAAATAGTTGTGCAATTTTCTGATTATTTCATAGTCCAAGACTTACAACATGGTGAAAGATTCTCTTCTTTTACACAGATAGAGCCACTGTTATCAGCCAGAAAGTGAAGATGACCTGACTGGCATTTAGACCCTCAAATCTGAATGTGTGTGGCTACCCTCACTGGTGAACCAAGAAAATGCAACACTGTGGTTATGATTTTTTTTTTATAGTTAAAATCCAAATTTGGCATCTGCTAAACTTACATACAAAACTAAAATTTTACCATGAGACATCTCTCTGATGTGTGCCAAATGAGCCCTTTTGGCTTCTGCACCTGTGACATGAACACTGTACTAGAGATCAAGTGGCTAAGCATTACTCTACAGATTTGGTAGCCTATCCACTTCACAAAAGTTCTGTCATTTTTAGAAATGACTCTGACATAAAAAAGTATTGCTTTTTGAGTGGTATTTTTATTGTGCTGTAGGTACATAAGCGACAAGAGTACTATTGTATAACAAGTTATGGCATGGGAGAGTTACACAGAAGTATTTGCTCTATTGAATTCACAGAGATCACTAAAATCTAGAAGGGAATTAAGCCCCTTGCCTTTTGCAAAGAATGCACAATTCATAAAGAACACAGAATAAGACAGAATCAATTAATTATTGACTAGATTTAACATTTACACATAAGCAGTAAGGACCAGATAGGAATTTTCTCCAGTCTCAGAAATGATCACTGCTTTCACGCAGTATGCATGTGTCAGTGCCATTTTTTTAGTTCATCTAAATAACCTTCTTTAGTTCTGCTAAGCTTTTCAAATTCTTTCCTCTCTTTTAGGTGTACATTTACATTCTTTTCTCTCTAATAAGCATTCCATAACTTTGCATTCAAAGAAACAGCTATTACAAATCCACCTTCATTATACTAGCTGTTATCCTATCTTCATTGAACTCTTCCCTGTGGATCTTATCAAACTCAATATGCAACCTTTGTAGCTTCAGGGTCAACTATCTAAATCCCTGCCAGCTATCCACCACTCCTACAAAATGCCACAAAAATGGGAAAGAGTTGATGTTTCTTCTATCTTCCCCATATTAAAGGGCTAAAAACACTGAACTATTGCCACCAAACCTCTCCTTGTACACACTACCTTACAAAGTACGAGCAGCCCTTCCTTACAGCTGTATGGATTACACATTCATAGCAAAAATAAAAATACCATTGAACTGTCTGGACAGAAAGAGAAATGAAAAGAGGCAAAGATTTTCTCTCTTGTACATGTTACCCTGAAAATCTTCAAGGAGTGCTTAACTGAAAGGATTACCCCCCCAGTTCAGCCCCTTGTTTCTTCCCCCTAAAGACTAAGGGCCCTGGAAAGAAGCCTTGGGAGAGTGGTCCTTTAAACACCCTTGAGCCAGGGAGGGCCTGCACCTGGGCTTGGCTGTAAAGATGAAAAGAGTTATGCAAGTCCCAGCTTTATTCCCCATGAGGTGGGTCTGAACAGCCATTAGCAGAGCAGGCCTCTCAAGTGTCTGAGGAAGAGAATAAACCCTGCTCAGCATTCATAAGCAGCCTTTCCCAAGTAAAACCAGCAGCCCTGGCTCCAAGTACCCTTACAACAGCTACAAGGATCAGGACAACAGTCTGGGTTGTTCATCACTGCAGCCCTGGCTTCAGTTCTTCTCCAAGACCAAGTATTGCACTTTGTATATTAGCACTTTCCTTACCATAATGAGAGTCCCTTTAATTGGTACTTAGATAATGTATGTGACCTTCCCACCAGGCCTCTGAGGCCCAAACAGTTCAGTGTCGTTTCAGCTGAAGTTTACTGGGCAGCATGTAGAAAGTGCAGCCTAAGTCTTCCTACACGCATTGCTCATCTTAATCACCCACCAGCACAGCAAACCTACGAGCTCTGCTGGGACTGAGAAGAGAGCAAGCTACACGTAGTACAGGCTAAGCCTCCCTTATCTATCCTAAGTGTATCCTAACCTCCTTCATCCAACATGTCAATTAAGCAATGAATGTTGCAGAACTATTTTTCAATTAAAAACACTGAAGGACTGAAATCACAATACACTATTTTAACTCTCAATGCTCAAATATGATACAAAAGCAAATGTAAGTATCTATCTTAATATTAAATTTAAACTTAATAAATATATTCAGAGAAGTTTGAAAAACATTAAGATCCCACTGCCAGATAGAAGTCTCTGCAGCTGTAATATTTCAGCAAGTGTTATGTCAATTGCATTTAAAGAAAGGGAACATTTACTGTTTTAGCAGATTCCATCTGCATTTTTCTAACTCAGTTATTGACATGTGAGAAGGATATGATGGTCAGGAAAAACAAAAAGCACACAATAAAGTTTGTGGATCATCAGTAATTGACTTAAGATGTGCTGGGCTTTTTATTATGCTCTCTTAAATGCTTTAAAATTGTGGGGTTTATTCCCTGAGCAAAGAAAAAAATAAACAACCAACCCCCAAAACAATCTCTAAACCTATATGAAATTTTAATTTTTACTACAGTGTGTTTGTAAAAACACCTCAGTTGAAAAGCATCTGTTCTTTCACAAAGAGCATTTCATCTAGCATTAGATCTAGGATGCAAAAAAACCTATTCAAACATACTTTCTAGGGCAACATTATTGCAGAAAGCATTTGTAGATCAACACTACAACAAAAAGCCTTATGAAGGACCCAGAGCAAACTAAATCATTTAGATAGCCTTGAGTTTGATACAATGGAACATAAGGAAGTAGATCTGGGCTGGGTAAAGTGGATATGCAATTTTGTAGTAATGTTCTTTCCCTTGCCAATTTCCTATTCTTTTTGAAGAACTCAGACAGTAGCTACTGCAACCAGAACACGATATGATATGTTTCAAACTTCCTTATTGTTTTTTCTTATAGAAGCTTGTATATTCTTATCAAGAACATATAAACAAATCTGGCAAAACAAAAACTATTTAACTACAGTAAAATTTTTGTTAATAAATTCTATATACATCAGTTATTTTCAAAGAAAATAACTGTCCTTTTAAAGAATGTACACTTTGGGAAATATTTTTAAATGAAAAAAATATTGTGTTGTTTGAATACTGCGTGAGTAACTTTAAAAAAGCTTTAAAACAAATTCAATGCATTTAAAATGCTATATAAATCAACATTCAGGATGAAGGGTCAACAGGGGTTAAACTGTCTGTCCTCCTTGATTGCCTTCATAAATGTCTTTTCTAGCGGTATTATAGAAGCAACCACAGCATAACTTGGATATTAAAACCTCCACGGAAACCGACAATAAAAGCTGCTAAGAATTTCACAAGGGTTTGTTTTGGTTTTTTTTTCCTCTTAGGTGTTAATTAAATGATCATTTAACACTGAAATGTAAACACAACATTTTCATCTGCTGACAGCATAGCCCATTATAAATCCAGGGTAATAAACGTCCTGGTGTTAATACTCTGAACCAGGTTCCCACAACACACTGAGATGCCTTGTCGTGTCTAAGGTTAAGCATCTAGACACAAAACAAAGATTGTGCCTACTCGACTTCCAGTTCAATTTTCCCATCGCCCAGTGACCTAGGTAACACTTTAAGCAATAAAGAATAAATTTAATTTCTCCAGCATTTTGTGAGGATTAGGAACAATTGTTGGCCCGCAATGACTTTTTATCCTTGGATTCTTTCTCTTCCAGAGCACTCCCCCAGTTCTAAAAGAAAATTCTGATGGTTTAAGACACAGAACAAACAGAACTTTAAATTAGGCTTTTTTCAATCAATTGGAACTCTTGGAGGGGAAGCAATCAACTTTTCTTTGGACTTTTCTCAGCTATTCAGTTACTTCAGGCTTTAATCTTCCACTTGTAGTAGAAACCTACCATCACAGGGACAAGCTTCTATACTTTCAGATTTTCCCTCGGCTTGATTTATTCCTCTTTTCTGTTGTTTCTTTTTTTTTTTTTTTTAATCAAGATGACGTGGCTGCACTTAAATGTCTACTCTGTGCAAGCCAAAACTTACACATGTCTTCTTTATAACTTTCACACCATGTTTCTGCACCACATAATAATGGCAATTCCTCTCACATGCTTTTTTTACCTTTCATGACTTCTTTCACTGAGTTTCAGTTTTTTACTTAAGTCCTGACTAAATGGTTTCCTGTATCATAATTTACCAAAGCTTTCAAGGTCAATCCTCCAGGAACAACCCAGGGACTGATTCAGACTGGACATGAACATGGTTACAGGTGATCCAAAACCAGCTACTTTTATTTCTGCATTCAAACACAATTCTCAGCTTTAACTGCTACGATGCCAACAAAGAAACAGAAGATAATTAGTTATGCTTGGTGTCAAAGTACCAAAATCACAATAGCTAAAATAGACCTCTCAATTACTCCAAATACCACCACACTATTTAAATAGAGCTATGGCTTGAGTAAATAATATGATTGATTCATGCTTTCACATTAGACATATTTAAATGCCAGTAGCTAATACCATAGAAAAATTAAAATAACAAAGATATTTGTGTTGGTCAAGAATAATTGCCGTAACGCTATTTTTGTTTGTTTGGTGTTTAACACAAATTTCCAATTAAGGTTAAAAGTGACTGAACGGTTTTGGAGTCTTTGCTCTAATTAAAAAAAAAAAAAAACACAAAAATTATAAGCATCACAGAATCACAGAGGATTCTGAGTTGGAAGGGACCCACAAGGATCAAAGTCCAGCTCCTGGATATCCCTATAGATGCCTTCTGCTGAAATTAGTCAACTATATCACTTATTAATGCAGCTTTCATCAAGAGTTAGTGATCTGCCCAAATCAGAATTAGTTTATAGCCTCAGCAGTCCATCCAATTTGCCATTCTATCCCATAGCAAAAGAAATAACACTTGTAAAAATGCCAACAAAATTATGTTTTTATAATTAAAGAAATAAAAGCAAATTCAACCACAATTCAAAGATGGATTCCAATTATCTCAAAAGTAAAAAATACAAACATCCATATTGAGAGCAACATTTCACAATAAAATAGCTTGTTTCCAATTTCAAAAATCTCATACTATTACCTCTAGTAACAACAATTCACTTGATTTCTGTATATTCAGTGCATCATTTTTTTTCCTGCACAGAACCATAGCAGGTGACATGCAAATCCAAAAGAAAGTATAGCTCAGGAAAGGCCAAAAGATTGAGAGATTCTATAACAAAGGGTAGGAAGAGTAACATAGTGAAGTTTGAAGTCAAATAATTGCACAGAGTTATAATTCATTTTACTTTTATTTTTCTGACTACATTTCAAAAGTTCATTCTGGTTCTACCAACATTTCCACTCAGCTGAATCTAAGGCAGAATGCTTGCTGTTGCTAGGATATAGCTAATGGAAGTTGTACACCAAATGCATATAAGCAATACTTGTTTCTTTGCTCAAAAAATCAATTACCTGATGCATTTTTGTAACACTTCCAAAAATCTCTAAAATGCCATCCTGCCATATCAATAAGGCTTATGTCTGAAGAAAAGTTACAGTGGTGTTTTTTGTTTTATTCAGTACCTCCAGATAATAGAATTTTCAATTTTGAAATATTATAGGAGAGAATGAAAGCTTATAGTAGAAGCAAGTGGTGGTAGGACCGGAAAAAAAGGTGAACATGTGAGTCAAATTGCATAAAGCAGTTGAGCTCCCAATTCCCTTTTGTCTTTACATAAAAAATGAGCAGGTAACAGAAGTAACAGTGTTTATAATGTCTGACAGAAGTTTGTGCTAGTTCTTCCATGTCAGAAATTAATGCCAGAGAACAGGTATTACAAACCTAGCACAGAGGTAACATGTTCGCAGTTACTTTGGTTTACTGTTACAGGCAATGAACCTTAACAAGCATATTTTTTAATATACATTAATTCTTGTATTTTCTAGATAGACCGGTCTACCAACTGGGATTATACAAAAATAAACTCCCAGAAAAGTAACTAGCAGTGGCCACGCAGCATAAGGAACCACATTCACCCTGAAAACATTCTATACTGGGGCAATAAAACCTCTTGTTAGCAAAAATGCAGTGATGTAGGAAACCACTAAGTGTGCTTGCACACTGCAAAAAAGATTAGTAATTATTCATATATTAAAGATTTCTTTTTAAGTACTGGCTTACAATACCACAAAGCCAGAACTGTATACTCATCTATACCTATACTAATATGCAGTATGTCTTTGCTAAATAATAATTTTGAAATATAGTTATATTCTGAGAACTGTAGTCACAGTTCAAGAGTGGTGCTAACAAAATAATCCTAGTATTTAAAAACTAACTAGCAGTAGAATAGCTATATTCTTGCCAACTGAACTTAATTGGCTAGATAAAACAATTCAAACATTCTTGTACTTGAACTAAGCAACTGTGGTAAAAAAAAAAAAAAACAAGATAAAACACAAGTCAGACTGATACAATGTAGGGAAGACTTATTTGCTTCTATTTAGCCCTAAAATAAGACTTAATTCTATCACATGAAAAAAAAAAATGGAGTTGCCTTGCGCACATGCTGCTAGAAAACACCGTAACAAATAAAAAACAAACAAATGAGTAAAACACCTCAATACACCATCCTGGGGAGGATATAGCAACACGGTGGCTTCATAATTCATTTTTGAATAAATGTTTCTTAAATTTTTGTCCATCCAGCCCACCTCTGCAATAAAGTGGAACACACTGTCATGTTACTGCAGCTCAGCGGAAACCAACCCACTGCTCTTACCTGACAGCAGTTCCATCAACAGTCAACTCTCAAAAGGAGAAACATTCTGCAATATTGCCTTTTGAAATGGGGAAACTAATTTTTACTCATCATTGGATTTAACACTCAGAGCAGTTATTTGCTGTTGGAATATTTCAGAGGCTTTGAGATAACGAGCATTTTCCTAATGAGTGAATCCTTTATTGAGTTGTTAAATGGATTCAGACTGAAGATAAGTGTCTTTTCTACAAAATTATGACCATAGTCTCACCTACCATGATAACTGTTAAAAGGAATATGACAAAATCATAAATTACACCTTAACAATAGAAAGTCCAGCACTTAAATATTTCAAGTCCTTCTTCTAGCACCTTACATGCACCATTTTATTGCCTTTTTCCCTTCCTATCTGATGTTGTTTGTTTTGCGGGGTTTATTTCTTTTTTTTTCCTCTGTCTCGTCAAAGGTAAAAGCAAAACAACGCTCAGCAAGCGATGAAAACGGCACCTCCAGCACCAACAGCAAGAGCCAGCGGGAGAAGTTCCGCGGGCCGCCGGCTCCCCATGCCAGGCGCAGCCACGGGCTGGGGCTGCCGGCCGGGATGAGTAATGATGTCGCTTCAGCTGGACAACGGTAACCCTGGCAACTGTAACCTGCAATTCCTGCCTAACCATTGTGGGATTTATTGTGGCAAGGGCCAAAGAGGCCAAGAGTAAAATGAAGCAGAGAACTATGGTGTCTGACACATCTAGTACCACACACTTTAATCATAGCTGGCAGAAATTAATTCAGGAGGAATTTTTGCAAGGGCCCCCCATATGGCATGTTTTGTTGTTGCTGCTGCTGTTCTGGTCTAAGATAATTTTTTAAAGTTTTTTTGATGTTTGGTACTTTTTCCCTGTAATTATTTGCTGTTAGGAATTTTTTTAGTGACTAACAGACATCTCAAAATTGATGCTTATTAATCAGACTACATTAAGTTTTGGATGTTTTTCCCTTTAGAAGAGAAATATTCATAGTGTGTACCTTCAAGCACACATTAAAAGAAAAACATATGTAAGACCACATTCACGACAAAGGTTGATTTCTTTTTTCAAGGCCAACATTGCCTAACTTATGCAGATATTAGTCAGTAAAGAAACTTAACCACATTCCAAGCACAAGAAATGTAAATCAAAGGGACAAGCTTTGTGCATGTAATTCAATAACCTTTACATGCCACTGATTAATAAATGTATTTTTTAAAACCGATTTTTCAAACAGCTTGGGTCCAGCACTCGGTATCCTGCAGCAAACAGCAATCAATGAACTGTGATCTAACCAGCCAAAGTAAGCAGTCAAAATCTGTTTGCTTCAGATAAGCACTCACTAGGCTTTGGTTGTTCTCTGTGCTGAGGTACCATCCCTGATGCTATACAATGTAGCATGAGTGGGTGTACAGGTCACCAAAGAATGCTACTCCTTGCAGGAATACTACTTGTTGAGCAAGAACTTATATTATCAACCCAGGGGATTTAAAACAGCATCTTTATTTTAATGATATTGCATCAAAACAGAGATTAACGTATGTTGTGCTTTGGGAGACTGCTTGCAAGGTAAGATTAATATATCCTACAGCACTCTTCATACTATTTTTAGCATTAACTACTTCGGACTGAAATATTTATGTCAAAACCCTTTTGTAGAAAGCTGCTAATGGGAAAATCAGCTTCTGTTTTGACAAAAATTATCCATTTTAACTAGATCCAGGAGATTTCTTAGCAGGCTGGTAAACTGGAAAGAAAGTAGATTGAAAAATAATTTATTTACCTTTGAAATTAAGTGTCTTTAGACACAGAAAATAATGCACTGTTTCTTTTAAATTCTCAACCTATTGCTTTCCTTTACTTACACTTCCCATCTGTCAACAAGTGCTTGTAATTTTATTACACTGTCCTGTAGTTTGTGCAGAGTTGGTATTATTTTACAGAGTTCTGTTAATGGACTGGATAAATGGTAATGCTATTTAAACTAGTCTCCTGCTCCAGCAAACACAGCTGCAACTGTACTACTATTTCTAGGCAAACATCTTGACCTGAACATGCAGTGCTCTCTCAACCCGTCCGAAGAGAAATTGGAGCAGACAGCAAAGGGAAAGCATAGCTGGCTGCTGGCGGCAACCAACTGTGTCGAATCATAATTCATATACAGTGTAACCTCTTTCTTTTATATTGCATTTAGCCTACACAACAAGCATATGTGCTTCTTCACCTGGCATCTCATTTACAGCCAAGGGTCAAATGGTAATTATTATTCACAGAAGCTCAATAGTATGTTGAAACCTCGCAGTACACACATTGTTTGATTAGCTGTTAAATGCCAAAAATAAATACTAAACCCAAAGCAAAACATATATATATATTATTCATCATTTTAGAGAACTTTAATTCTCCTTAGAAAAATATTTATTCATATGTAAATACATCTAAGCATATACAATGATACATGTAAAAAAAAACAACAAATCACTTTATACTCTTCAAAGTGAACAAGCTACATATTATCTGGAAACTGACCACAAACATTTAACTAACATCAGTACCTTTGTTGGTCTGGCATTTTTAAATTACAAATTTAGTGCTAAGCAGCTGTAGTTTTTTACTATCATTCATATTTTCTTTTAAACAAAAATACATTATAACCAGATATTCACTTTCATGGTCTGATCAACAATAACCCTTAGGCAGAGGAAATTTAATACTGTGAAGCCAGTGATCTCTTACTTTCCTCCATATACGCTATGAGCGGTTGTGTGATTTATGTCAAAGGACATTATAGATTTAAGAATAGCATCTATTAGATACACAACTCTGCAATAAATATATTTAAATATGATTTTGACTGAAGTGTGTATCCATTTTTTGCCTGCAAATTATGCCTCATTTCTATTTCATATGAATTTAGGTAGCAACCATTACACTGTAGGTGGAATAATAAAATGTCCATAAATCCCTTTCATTTCCTTCTTGATAAAAGTAATGTCTTTATGTCAACTGATGGAAATTACAAGAGACTCAATTTTTAATATATAACACCATATTTGAATACATTATAATATCATAGAAAAGCAAAATATTTTTGTTTGTCAGGAAAAAAGCCCTCAGCAGCTTTCTAGCCTAGTCATTTAACAACTCATTACATCTACAGGGAATTTCTGGAAACAAAGTATACATCTAAGGCAATGGAATAAAACAAAATACAAGAAGATAAATGTTTACAATAATAGGAGTAATTTTCAGTTTGCTATTGTATATTGCTATAAGAAGAGAGAAAAGAACTATTATTTCACAATAATAAAATAAAAATCAACTAAAAATAAGAGCATCACATTTGTTCTCAAACATAATTCCATATACTCAAGCGTAAACAAGAGGAATCCCACTTTCCTCCACTTTTTTTTCAAGTACACAATTATTGAAACCCAGTATTAACCAGTAATTTTGACATCAGAAATCTCACCTGGAGTCTGAAGAAATGTATCAAACATATATCTAAATAAAAACAGGCTGAACTGGTATAACCTTGCCAAAGGCTACTTAAGCATGTCATGAGTTACCCCTTCCATATCACATGCTGTAACTTACAATTTATTTTGTTTAAATAAACCAGATTCTAAACTTTACTCCACATTACAACTGCAATAGAATTAAGTGGCTTCTTAGAAAGGACAATGGGTCAAACCATGTATTTTAAAATATTGCCTAGAGTAAAAAATTATCAAACCAAGTAATACAATCAAAACAAAAAACTCGTTACTTGATTTGCCGTCATTTTTATTTAAGGTAAAGCACGTCATTGTTTTTCTCTTCCCAGGGCTTTGTTTTCTCTGTGAAGGGACACAGGAGAGACTTCTCTACAGACCCAGCATTTGCCAATACTATCATTCTGGCCAAGTGTGTATAGCCACAAAAAAAGAACGTCACACAACTAAAGTGCTTACACAATGCTGCATCTTTGGGTCAGAATCTTCACAGGCATTTTTTAGTACTTTTAACACAGAAGTAATTTAAAAAAAAAAACCAAACAGGAGAAAAGGAAAATCAAAGTATTTCAAAAAAACTTCCTTACAGAAGCAGGAATAAACGACAATATTCCCATAGAGGTATCAGTATCTGACCCAAATGTAAAATAAAATTTAAAAAAAAAAATCTTGCAAAGCAGTTGAAGAAAGTATTCAGTTTAAACAAAATACCAACGTTCCAAGACACATTTTAGCCCGATGTGAGCCAAAAGATAAAAATTCTAATTCAAGTCACAATAACAGACCAAATCCAAATTTTCCCAAATAATAGTTATTGGGCCATGCCTACTTACAGCCTGTATAACTTCGGTGTCCCCAGAAAGAGCAGCTCAGAAAGCAACTGGAGGTTATTTCTGTTTAGGCGCCTTTGGAAAGAAAAAGAAAAGTTGTGTTAAATTACAAATGCTACAGCAGTGCAATGCAACCACTTTGAGTTGGAATCCCAGTACTGTAACAAGCTGATTTTAAAGACCAGAAAGGTCCATTAGCGGAGACATGGTCCAGTTGTAAATTTACCATGGACTAATTACATTTTCTGGTTTCCCCCAACAGACCATATTACCTATTTTATAAAAGATTTTGAATCTCTGCAGTGTGAGCCAATCACTAAGTCAGGACTTCATCCTGCATAAACATGAAAGCTAAAAATACAAAGTCAGCAGAGTAAATTCAATTCCCTACCAACTCTACGTTCCTCTTAGTATAATAGAGCAGATAGACATTTTGTGACCATGAAAAGGTTCAAGGAAGCGTGTATCAAATGTGCACACTTTCAGTAACAAGATAATATTATGTCTAAAGATCCATATAACCTATTTATATAAATTTTAAAAAGCAACAGAAGCTGTTACAGAAACCCTGGTCAAATAGAAGTCAAAAAACCCCATGGAGTCACAGCTTATATTTGGCATTACAAGAAGGTTTTTCATGCAGTTTTTTTCTCTTTAACTGTAAAGATAGGAACTTTGAGGAAGTAAAATTAAAAAAATAGAACTTGATCAGCTGTACATAAGACAGTGTAGGACAGAAAAAAAAAACTGCAGCTGAAATATGGAAGGTGCCCATTTCTCTGTGAAGATTCTCACTGAGCATGCTGACCAGGGTCACAGCTGCTCAGACTGAGGTGACAAGATCAAAGCCCTCTGCATTATACCCATAGACAACAGAAAAACCACTAGCCAAGGCAAATATAGTCTATCTTCATGTCTTTTTCTATACATACAATGTAGATTATTCTTTCTACCGTGTGTGACAGTCTTGGAGCATACAGTCATCTCAGTCAAGAAGTCAAGCTCAAAAAGGTTTTTGGTTGTTTTTAAGCAATGCATCCACCACATGTGCCACCTGCCATTCAAGCAAAGCAACCTGCTGGAAAAACTGTTGTGTCCCATAAAATTTATCACAGGTCACAGTTTGCAATGCACGACCTCTCAATAATTCAAGGCACTCATGGAAACCAGACTGCATGGGACTCTGATATATACATAATATGCACATATATATATAGATAAAAATATAATCATTGCCGTGGTTACACTACATCAATAAATTGCTATCAAGACATTCCACAAGGTAACAAAAGGCATCAGTTTTGAAAAATTAAGTTTTAGAATTTCATAAAGGCTCATTTTCCTGTTTGTTAGTCTCAAGGCTGAACTTAAAAATTTAAGCCTGTTTAGCCTCTCTGGGCTAATTTGTCACCAACATTGTTCCATATAATGGTGTTTCCAGTTTAAAGGCTTTTCCAGAAATTCTCTAGGTTGCTACAGAGACATTCAAAATCAGATTTTACATAGCTCTGTGATTTAGTTCACTTAGTTTTTCCTCTCTTAAAGCTCAGTTGACTACTGATGAGAGTGCAATAATCTGAGAAATATTTTTATGCACACAGAGGTTTGCTACCACATTTAAGATCATAAGTAAGTGGTCAGCTTTTTGAGTTCTAGATATCGATATTTCTCCAGTGTTAATGTCAGGTTCCCTTCTGTTAGTCAAGCATCAGAAATCCTGATTTCTCTAAGCAGAAGAAATGTAAAACATTTAGAGATTAAAAGAAATCTTAGAGTGAAAGAACCAGAAAATGAAAGACTACACTATTGGCATAAGAGAGATGACTGACAATGTATTTTATCAGGAAAAAATCTTAATCCAGCAACAACAAAAAATCTAGATTGTCATCTTGCAAGTCACATGTCCAAATTAGTAGAACAAAAAATTTCCATACAAAAGAAAGAGCTATAAATTCATGACTACCAGAAGATTTCTGATTTGAACACTACTTAAGAAATAAAACCATCCCTACATAAAGTGATACATTTTAACCGTTTCTGCATCTACTGCATTTTCAAAATAAAATAATTTTAAAATAGACATTTTCTGAACTTTAGTAAATTTACATATAAAAGTATATGCCAAGACCATGTAACTGAAGTAGACAATTGTTTTAAACTAAGTTATATTTGCAATCCAACAAGATTTTGAAAATGAAGCAAATGAACAAATGAGTAAGTAAAAACAAGAAATAAAATTCACTCACTGCTTCTCTTAGCTAAATACAGACTTAAACCGCTAAGTCCATGATTACAGATCCAAAATTACATGGAAAAGCATGCAGGGTAAAGACTAAAAAGTCAGTTTCTAATCAGCTTTTCAGGACAAAAATCTCTGCTGATACTTCTTAATAACTCTGTTAAGTTTGGACTTAATAATGATGAGCTGTTACTGAAAGGGCAATGAAATTACTCAGTATCTGTATTTTTGTAGAAGTCTGTATATTGCATAAGAGGCTCTGTAGTATAATGACATAATATTAATTGATGATCAAGTTCATCAGGCAGGCTGCCTTTCATTAAATGCAACAACCGTCTTCCAAGGATTCACAGGATCACTCAGAAGGATATGGCACAGGCAAAATACTTGCACTGCTATTTAACATCTTACACAAAGAGTTAACACCTTCCATCAGGAGTTTCTGTTATTACCTGTAGTTCACACACCCCACACAGCTGAGTATACATTTACCACACTGATGCATCTGCCACTCTACAGACTTTCAAATCTAAGTTAGGGACAATAAATCAAGTTGCATTAATTAAACTAGCAATAAATAGCACTACTCTCATGTCTCAACAGTTTCTACCCTGTGAGCTCAGAACTTCAAATTCATGTTTTAACACAATTTTACTTTGCCTTTCATAAGGCTAAAATATTTGTTCTTTGAGCACTACATAGATTGAAGGAATACACAAGGTCAATTACTCATCTCTTATGAATCCTAGATTTTGTATCTATCTTTTACTTTGAATAGCTTTATTCCACTCACTGAGTATTCTTTTAGAACTAAGCTTTCTCTACCAAAAATTTGACCATTCCTTATTGTCTGTGACCAAGAAGATAAAATATTACTAATTTTCATGAAGGCAATAATAAGAAATAAGTATTTTACTATACTTCAAAAAGAGACTTCAGCTATTCTTTACATCTAACAAGTTATAGCAGATGCTTTTAAGAGAGTCAATTTGCTGAGTTTTATACATGGAGATTTTGTGAACTAAACTTCACTGAAATACATTTTTCAAGACTACAGTAGGTAGTTCTGTCTAAAAAAAATTACATGAAAACATAAGTGAATGGGAAAAAAGTATGCAGAGCAAGTCTGAAACAATAGTCTAGTATCACAGTAAACAAGTTTCCCAATCAGTCACCATGAGGAGTTTCTAATCTTTGGAGAGAGCCACACAGCGAGTCCAGAAAACACAATACTATTTTAAAATGGTTCACTATTTTACACGATTCCCCAACAGTTCCACTTTTTCAGGTGACCTGATGCTTAATTTTGTCTGAAATAATACCTATCCAGAACACATAAACGTACTGCATCAAGAGTGAGTGAAAAAGATATGATCCCCTTTCTCTCTCGAGCTGAAACCCAAGGTAAGCACAGCAGATCATGGAATCCAAGACTGTAGGTTTTAAAAAACTACAGCTACTCTGAGTAAAACCTTAAACATTCCACCACATCTTCTTTCAATGTGTGGTGGCAGACACTTAGCACAGTTACCTAGCAGGCCATGTTTCCCTTGGGGCAATGCAAGAAGAGAAATTTCAGTTTCACCAGCTGAACAGCTCTCCCAGAACTGACATGAAGCTCAGAGTGAAGCACTGAAGAGACACTGATGAGATACTCCATACTGTGACTATTCGGTTTTCCAACTGAGTAACAAATATTTGTGTTTCTCAAGCAGAGAGCTCAGAGGAGATGAAGCATTGTGGTGTAAGCAACAGAAAATGTACTGAAGAATTTCATCTAACATTGTAATAACTTGGACTGTAAAGTCCTTTGGTATTGCCCAGAAATAAACAGATGAGGCATCAATACCATTTAATCCTTTGAAGCTGCAATTCAAATACATGTAATATTTTTCTTCTGTTGCTGAATGCATCTTTAGAAAGAGATTGGGCAAACTTACACAGGTAAATTTTTGAGCTCTTCACAATGAATTCAAGCAAAATCCACATACTACCTAAAGCGTACAAAGTATTTCAAATACTTCAGTTTAAAACTTCCAGAGCTCAGTGTTCTAGACACAGTATAGACTAGAAAAGCATCTTCAAAGTAAAATGATGGTAGAAGTATACAAAAGGATTTTAGGACAAAAAAAATAACTTTGACAAATGAGCAGGTGAAAATACTCATTAAAGGAAGCTCAATACCAACAGGCAGATAAAAAGTAAGACCCAACAAAGAATAAGTAACACTTTGAAGCAGACAGCATTAAGGTAAGCAAAAACTGTGGCTTGATTTTAGCTAGTGGTTCTGAACAACAGGCTATTTTAGTTGAAATTGGTATATATCTGAGTTTTACTTGTCTTCTGCATGCAGCCAGAGTATATGTAGATGACAACAGATACAGGTACACTGCAGGGAGAGCACATTACCCAGTAACAACATATCCAAACCCATTGAAGTCTGCCATACCACAAATCCATCCTGATGTTTCTCAAGTTTTCACACCACAATAACTATGATCCAGTAGCAATCATGCATGGAGGAGGAAGGGAGGAAAGAAAAAAAAAATCTTGATTGCACTGGGTACAATGTAATCATCTGCAATTGCTGTAATTCACACCCATTTGTTTCAGACTTGTTATAACCCTCACTGTAACTTGTTTCTGATCTCACAGTATCAACTACATACAGCCAGAGAAGGTGTAGGAGACTGTAGAGCCTCTGGGAAAATGAGTGGTTCCAGTGCTTGACTGTCCTCAGAGCGAAGAAGACTTGCCTTTATGTGCAGTTACACTTTCTGCTGTGATTTACGCTTTTTGGCTCACCACAGCAATGAGCCTGGATCGAGGTTTTTCATAACCACCTCACAAGCACTGGAAGGCTGCTATTTTGTCCTACCTCGGTAATTTTCCAAAGGGTTGGTACCTCTAGACCCTGTAGGACAAAACAAGTCCTCAAAGATAACTTGAGGACTGATCGAAGTTAAAAGCTGTTTCAAGTAAGTTATAAATCAGCTGTGCTCTTTAATTAGAAACAGCTTATCCCATTGGGTGCATAGAGAATGAGAGCCTTCCAAAACTAAATACAGGCACAGATGCATTTTATTCCACCAACACTGCTTCAGGAAAAAGGATTGAATGCTTCCAACTCACACAAGATTATTGACAGTAGAATTCATTATTTTTCATTCCTCCTTCAAAGTTAGCCAAGAGAAGTAAATACACTACCTGCACATAGTAGCACACAGCACAGCACCATACAGCTTAGAAATTGTATTCTTCAAAGGAGCATATCCACACCTTCTGTTTGTCAGCAGAGGAAATAACTATTACACCATGCAAAAATAGCATGTAACAGCACAATGAAGCTCATTTGCAAAATATATATAAATTTTAAAAGCATAAAAGCCTGCTTACATTACATTTCAATTTAAAATGGAAGAATATGTCAGTAATCAAACCTCTGTATGTTCACACAGGAGCACTTTCTACTCACAACTGAGCCCACTAGGTTCCTTAAGTAGTTCCAAGATGTTACAGGGATATGCATCGTCTGGGAAGGTCTAACATCAGTTCAGGCTTTATGAGCTCAGGAAATACAGAAGTCACCTGCAAAATTATCCAAGTACCTGAAAACAGAAAGCTAGTGCACAGCACCCAGCTCATCTCCATGGGCTGGTTTAAGTATGATGTCCTAAGAATCTGACTCTAACATATCGAGTCAAAATAACAGACATCAGAAGAAGCGATCCCTATTGCCTCAACAGAGAAATTATAGAGAGCTTAACTTAGACTTACATCTGCAAGGAAAGCATATCACTACTTAAAAAAAAAAAAAAACATTATGCTGTATCTGCCAGAGGCAGAAAATATTTGTGCATCCATGTCCAAAGCCACAATCTGCTGAACTTCAATGCATCTGGCAACTGCTGTCTCTGAATGTGACTTGCATGTCAACAAGTGAGAGGAAAGCCCAAGAATAAGAGCTAAGATTGTGCCAGTTTTTCCATTAAGAATTCTCTGCAAAGAGAATTTCTCTAGTCAAACTACTCATAATCTCATTAAGCCTAACAATATCAAATTTACCAACCATATGAGTAAAAACTGGAATTTGAGAAGTTCCGGGCTGTTCTTACAGCATTTGGATATCCAAAAAGGTTTTCCCCAGGTCAAGAACCACTTAAGCAGGACTTCATTTTCCAGGCTAGTGACTAGCTAAAAAAGACATCTAAGTTATTTGCCATTTAATTCCAAATATAAATTAGATACTTGTTTCAGTAAGAAAAAAATAAATTCTGAACAGTAGCAGGACACTACTGCAAATTCAGTTTCTTATTTGTGTAGGAAGCAGTGAAAGGTACTTCTCAGCTATACTACTACATTGAACTAGTGTATGCTACTTGAAACGTAAGGTATTTTCTGTCCTTCATTTTCTTCTCCCATGAGTTGGATGTCAAGTCCAAAATTACCACACTCCTCTCCTACCCCAATCAATTCCCCCTACATTATGTAGGGTCTTGTGTTATCAAGACTCTATACTCTGTCTTTTTAAAGTATTTTTTAACTATGAAGAAAAGACAGAAACTTAGGCTGCTGTTTTCTGAATTCCTTGCTATTTCAACAGAAAGGATATTTCTAGAAATATTTGGTCGTTACTCTTACTAATTCTGCCTACAGCACTAAAACCCATGAAAAACAGTAAAAGCCAGGAAACTGCAGGCTAGGAAGTCTCATCTCAATGCCTGGGGAGGTGATAGGGCAAAACAGAAGCTATTCCTATTCTAGACACAGTAAGGACAAGATGATCACTAGGAGCAGTCAACATGGATTTAACACTGGGAAAATGACACCTGACCAGCATGGTAGCTTCCTACAATGAATAAGGAACTTGATAGATGAGGAGAAGCCAGTAGATGTTTATCTTGATTTCAGTAAAGCTTCTGACACTGCCATTCATAATGGTTGTCCTCACAGACAAACTGATAGAGTACATACTACAAAAACAGACAGTGTGAAAACTGCCTAAAGTGCCAAGTTCAAAAAGCTGTGATCAGGGGCATAAAGTCCATTTGGAGAACAGTCACAAGTGATATACTCCAGGGGTCAGTAATGGAACCAGTACTGTTCAAAACTTCATTCACAACCTGGAAGATAGGACACACTACACCCTCAGCATATTTGCAGATGATACAAAATTGGAAAAAATGAATGATGCACTAGGTGTGTGCACTGCCAGAGTAGATGGACATGCTGGAGAATTGCTTGAAAATGAAACTTGGGAAGGGCAACAAAAGGGAAATGGAAAGCCCTGAACCTAGAGAAGAATAATTCCATACACCAGCACACACTGGAGAACCATCAGTTGGAATAACCGCCATGGGGAACAGTCCAGGTTGCAAGTGAATGAGAAATGAAAATGAAGCCAGCAATGGGCCCTTGTACAGAAGGCAAACAGCATCCTGGGCTGAAATCATAAGATGGTTGCCAGCAGGTCAAGGCATGTGGTCCTTCCCCTACAAGCAGCACTGGTGAGACATCTGAAGAGCTGTGCCCAGTGCTGGACTTCCCACAACAAGAGACAGGGATATATTGGACCAAGGCCAGGGAAGAACTGTCAAGATGACTAAGGAGGCAGATTGAAGCACCTGTCACATTGGAGGAAGTTGAGAGAGCTGGGACTGTTCAGCCTGAGAAGGAAAAGTCAGATATCTCAATATGTATAAATAAGTAATGCACTTCCATCCCAAAAAATTGAGCCAGACTCTTCTCAGGGGTGCACAGTGAAAGGACAAGAGGCAATGGGTACAAATCAAAGTATAGGAAAACCGTATTTCATTTTAAGAAAAGTGTTTGACTGTGAGTGTGGTCACACACTGGAACAGGTTGCCCAGAGAGGCTTTAGACTCTCCATTGCTGGAGACATTCAAAATCAACTGGAAACAGCCCTCAGTCATCTGCTCTGATGGAGCTCTCATCTGTAGCATGGGATTAGACAATCTAAAGAGACTTCAAGCCTCCACAATCTTGTGAAGCTCAGTCATTGGATTCTATTCTGTAAAGTATACCATAAAGAATGAAACAGAAGTTATAAAACCTCCCCAGAGAAACAGAAGTTCAAGTATCAGATGAAACAAGAATGATTTTGACAATACCTGGGATTACTTCCAAGGGAAAAAAAAAAAAAAAAGGGGGCAAAGAAAGAAGGGAAGTGAAGCTGATCTAGTAGGTGGAATTTAGCTAGGGTTTGAACAGATTGTTTAGAAGGACAAGAAAGGCCTGCAGACAGTCCTGATAGGCTTGTAACTGTCTTTCTGGCATGAAGTTACCACAGTAAGTTTTCGCTCAAGTATTTTTCTAGAGCACCTGTACAGACATTCTGCCAAACTAAAGTCAGAAAGGCTGGTATGCCTTAAAAGAATGAAGGGCGACTTTGCCATGTTGTATGTGATTATCAGTCTAGACTATTATTAAAGACAAGCCAGCACAATGAAATACATACCATAAAAGAAAATAGGAAAATAAAGTGTTTCTTCTAATGAAGTTTCAACCAGGCTCTTCATAGTAAATGAGGTAATATAAGTATGAGTCACTGAAGTTGCAGCCAGATCTCTCATACATTCTCGAGTTTATCTGTAAAACTCTAGATAGAAGTGTGGTTTCTGTACTCAAATAAGAAGCATCTTAGATAATCTTTCAAATATACTATATTAAAATGTAATAAGTCAATTTTCACCTGTGGCCACCTAATACTAAATCAGTATTTTAAGAAAATATTGAGCTGGCTCTGCAAGAAATAAATATGATTTTTACAGAGTAAAACTGAAATGTATAGCTTTAAGTTTAATATCAGTTCTCTATAGAATCCATTTAAAATAGCTTCTGAACACAAAACACCATTTGAAACAAACATTGGCACAACAGCTCTGGAGAATCAGATTTAGTTTCACCATTTTGCAACAGTGCAAATTACCCATTTCAGAGGAAGCAAGAAAGAAGAGCATCCAGCAAACAATGCCACAAAGGATGAGCACAAAACAGATGTGGGAAAAATAAACAGCCTTCCTGCCCGGGAATTTGTAAAAAGGTCTGCAAAGAGCAAACAGGACTTCTCACTACAATTTGACTTCTAGACCTATAAAAGGAGTCCCATGAGAAAAGACACTCAGATGAATAAAATATCATAAAAATAAATAGTGGGCATTGACAAGGCTTTTAGAAGAACTTTACTCTTGGAATTAGAGTTTTATCAAATTTTTTGTACTGTTCTTTAATCCAAATATAGATATGATTTGATTTTTTTAAAATTCCATTAGAACACTGCATTTTTTTAAATACTGTCTTCAAAGACAGCCTTTGTCTATCTTTGATTCAACAGACATTTTTAAAGATGATATGTGATGATATTCGATTCTGCTAATACAGAATAAGTACAGTAGTATTTTTTATTCTTTTTTTAAAAAAAACATAATACATGTGGCCAGTATAACTCATGTAATACAGTCCACATTCCATTGGTAAGTGATTAACACTGCAGGCTTCACGGTCCCCTCTCTGCTCTAAGAAGAGGAATGTGTGGTGCATTGCCCTTAAACTATGTAAGACTAGCTAAAAGGAGGATTTTTCATGTCCATGATTAACAAGGAATAACTGTTCAACCCCCTTCAGGGCTGCTTAAAACCAGGTACTCTCTACCTGAACTCATTATTCTTCTGTTACCTGTGACACACCTGTGTGAAGGTATCAACTCAAATGCTCATATATTCAGACTTAGGAATAGAAGCCTTAATCACACAGGTGATTAAGTACCGATGTGACAGGGAGGAGACAAGCATACATCAAGCAGCCTTAAAAAACAAGCACAGGAACAACCCCGCAGGTTTTAGGCAGTCGAACCTAGACTATCCCAGCAGCAGTAATCAGAACTGCTCAGAATGTACCCCAAAGGAAAAAAATTAGTTCTCAGACTTCAGTAATGAACTTGCATGCCACAATGAAGACCAGCATTCAGTGAGAAACTGGAGACTAACTTTCAGCTAAAGAGCTAAGAACTCAATCTAAGAGCTCAGTATAACTTCTATACTATACAAAGTCTTATTCCTAAAAAAACTGATTTCATTGAGACAATTTATAATGAAGCACAAGATGAAATATTTTCCAGTTATAAGCTGTACTTTTAGGACTGATAATGATATAAATGATTCCTGGAATAGTAGTTCCACTGCTAAGACAGAATTTTTGCCAGGGACCCTAAAACTCCCCATCAGCCTTTACACCTAAATGTCTGTAAATTGGGGGAAAAAAATAATCATATTTTGCTTCAGCTAAAAAACCAAAATGGCATCATAAAAACAGATGACATTTACATTTTTCCAGAAGTACTTGCTCCTAAATTTTGATCATATAGCTTCACAGAAGTGAAATCTAAGGTTTCTAACACTTCTCTTCTGTAACTGATATGACTATATAGTATCAGTTTCAACACTCAGAACAAGTTCAGCCCAAACCTGCTTATTCTAGGATTTATTGACACAGTTCACATTTAAAGAATCACAGAAAATATTGCCATTCCTCTTTTAAAAGTATTTTCCTACTTGGAATTTACATTTTATTGATGGAGCTAGTCAATTTAGAATAAAACTGCAACCTCATACCACAAATCACTACTTAAAAAAAAGTTGGCACATGGGTTTATTTTAATCTCTGGACAGCATGTTTTTTCCCCATCAGTGATTCAGTAAGTCTGCATCCTAAGAAAGAGAATACACATAATGTAGCCCTTTTCTAGACTAGACAGAAAGAACAGTACTTGTTCATCTAGTCTATTATGAAGCAGCTGTTAAGGCCCGTGATAAATGCCCAGGCCTGCTGGTCAGTTATGCCCAAGACAAACTGCATTTTTTTTTACCCAAGATGGAACATTTTATTTCTTAGTCTATCCAGCGATGCATGACTTTGTAAGACAAGATGCTCTGTAAAACCCCATACATTCAGAGATCATGGTAACTCTTAAGTCAGTTTTGATTTTATAATTTCAAAACCTACTAACACAGTATAATAATTTACCATGTTTATGACTAAGTTAGAGCTCAAACAGATAACTCTTAACCCTAGCTTTTATGTAATACACGAAATACAGCTAAACCCCACTTTATTTTACTGAAGCCCCTCTAATATTTTTGACAAGATGATCTCCTTTGTATTGAGGTTATCATTAAGCCCTTGCAGCTGAAACTGCACACGGTAATTTCACATACTGATTTGTATCCTATAAAGAAAGCCACCAAGTACTACAGTTTGTTTATATGTAGAAAGAACTTTTCCTGGAAATTACGTAGTCGAAATATACTTTTCCTTCTGTGCTATAGCACATTGTAAGTTTCAAATTGTTCATCCACAGCACATGCAAAACAATACTGACTTTCAATACTACTCAAACACTTGTAAATGCACACATAAGTAAGCGCTCTCTTTGAGTTAACTTTGAATCACTTCTTTTAATGTATTTGTGGAGATGGAGCCCAAAGAAATAGCAAGTAGGGACAATTCCTCAGCGTCATTTTAGAACTGTGTTGCAAAAATTTAGAAAAATCAATGATCTGTAACAAAACATTACATTCTTGAAATATTTCTTCCTACATCAGTAATGCATTGTAAGAAACATGAAAATACAACAGATAGCTTTCAGTTTAAAAGCTACTTCATGTACTAGCAGATGTTCAACCCTTACAGCATTATTTTCTTGAACTCATGATTTCAGCTTACTCACATCATGTAGCTCAGAGGGGTTGTTTTTTGGGGAGTTATAGTGAGGGTATTTAGCTTAGACACCAACTCAGAAGTTGAAGTTATTCTTTTGAGAGTAACATTCCATCTATACACTAGTTTTCAGCAGAAATAGCTTTGGTGGGGGGATTGGAGGCTAATTTTTCCTTTGTGGGGTTTTGGGTTGGGTTTACTTTTTTTTTCCCTAGTTTGTCTTTTTAAGTCTACACAGGTAACACTTTAGAACTGTTAACACAATAAACGGATGTTTTAAAAATAAAATCTGTAAATTCGAGTAGCAAAAATATAGAGGCTTGGCCTGGAAACTTTGTAGGCCACACAAGTAACCTTTCATACAGGAATATGAAAGGTTAATCAGTGAGACTACTCATGCTAACCAAGATATTCACATGGTAAATGTCTGCAGAATCAGACTCTAAATTAGCATTTTACGGACATTGCTTCCTCAATGGATTAGTCATAAACACAGGAAGAAAAAAAGTGAGAAGTTTTGAAACTATTGCTGTAAACTCTTCCTATTCCGACATTTCTTTCCATGTCATAGCCCTAGCATAGTAAGAGCTTGAATCACAGCTATTAGACTTAAAGATATCAGGAAAAATTATGATTTAAATTTTTCCCATCAGCCCTTTATTTTTATAATTGAAAAGGTAACTGCTCTTCTCCGTAAACAAGTCAAGAGTATATTTAGCCCTCAAAAAACTGACAACCATCTATTTCTGGAATACATGAAACTGTAAAGAAATTTTAGAATTAAGTAGCTTGTTACAAAGCTGGTTCAACAGTCTATGGCAGCTGTCTTCAACAAAATTTTATACTTCCCTCCAGATGACAATAACTTGTAAAAACATTGGCGTATTTTGAGCAGTATTTGCAACACTAGAGAATGAGGTGAACTTGGGGATAACAATGGCCTACACTTACATAAAATAATTTTTAAAGCAGTGTCTAACAGTCAGTTTTCACAAAGTGGAAACTTTGAGTTTATCTTCATCTTGCTTTCTTAAGATACTATTTCAAACTATTTTAAACATCACACCCAAGACGACAGCTTTATGAAGAAAGAAGAAACAAGTGTTTAATTTCACATTCTCATAAGGAATTGTTTCAAAAGGTTTTGTCCCCCATAATAAGCAGTGGTCTCTGGAAATCTATGTGATGTGAAAGTCCTCCATGTCTTGACCCTTTTTGTCTTCCTGCCATGAAGCACACTAATACCACTGCTGACACATGACTGTGGTCTCTGTAAGAAAGGTTCACAAAATGTAGGAGGCCTCGTCCAATCCTTTCTCAATGTGACTTGGCATGTACTGAACAACTACATACTCTTTAGAGGCCCTGCTCATGAACATGGGCTCATATAAGTTACTAAATAGTTAAGAAAGTCTTGCAGATGTTAAATACCCTAACTATTGCAGATGTCAAGACTGATTAATCCAAGAGTTTTTAGCACTGCTTCACGATGTACTCAACAGTACAAGCTTTTCCAACTGAACTTCAGTGCATACAGCCCATTTTTCAGTCAAAGAGGGTTGTTTCAGTGGCTAGAGCATCTACACAACAACACAGACCATACAATTCTTCTGTCCAGTATCCAGGCTGTGAAGACAATAGTATTTGTGGGACTTACCAGCTCAGGCAGTTTTATACAAAACTGGCTTGGACTGGAAAATTAAGAGTCTTCAAGACTGTCAGAGACTGGAACTGAGTGAACACTACAGTGTATAGCCATTTGACTTGAAGACTTCTCACACAAGTATCCATCTAAAAGGCTAACAGCAGTATCAACTTAACCAGTGTTTCTCCAGCTACTAAAGTTTCCACAAACCTAAAACTTACTAAGTTGCTAATTTCCACCTTGTTTTCCCCTCCTATTTTTTAAGTAGTAGGCATAGCTACACAATTGTTTATTGCAAACTGAAAACTGTTACTTCAATTCAGGCTTCTGTAGTAATAATCACTTGTTACAGCAGTATTTACTGTAGCCTTGGGTTTCATTCACTTGTAGAATTACACTGGTGTGACCCAAATTCCCATTGTGGAGCACATTAGGTCTAAATAGCTTTATGTACATACTAATCTACATAGTGTACTAGAGATATGTTGCTACAGGAGAAAAAGCCTGGCAGATTTTTATGGATTTAATAAAAATCAATCTTGAGCAGATCTCTTCTGAGGAAGACGAAAGTTTCTTCTCTCTGAGATTAATTTTGCAAAGTATTTTAAGTCTTCCTTTCCATTAAAGGGAACTGAGGATATCCAGCATTTTGAATTATCAGACCTATAAATGAGTATTCACAAGTAACTCATTAACCATCCAAACAGTTCCTTGGAAATCAGAGTTACTGGTCTAAAAAAAAAAATTAACTGAAACTCCAGTTAAAAAAGGCAAAAAAACCCCAAGAAACAAAAAAACACCACCTAAACAAACCTTCAGCACTTCACTTAGAGAGAAGGGCATTTCTTTTTTCCCCAAAGATAAACTACTGTGAAAGCCTGTTGTTCACCTTAAAGAGTACTGAAGAACAGGAAATATCTTTAAAAATTCAGCCTGTATACACTAGCACAAGATATTTCAATACAAGCAGTATTACATGTAAACAATCTTATAAATCAAATTTCGTTCATTTAAGCTGCAGTGAAGTTCCCTTATACCCTCTGCTTGCATGCTAAAAGGCCTGTGTCAGGTATTCTTTGACAGCAGTTTGGCACATTACACTTGGAGTAAAAATGTGACACTCTACACTCACATACACTGAAAAAAAAATTAAAAGGCTTTCAAGTGCTTGCTATTTAATGTATAAAAGAAAATACTTGAATGAAGTACCCACAGGTTTCCTGAGAAATCATTTTGGATTTCAAAATCCCAAGGAGATGAATTGGCTGTCAGATAACAATGTGCCTTCATTAGATGGACTTGGCAGTTGTAAACAAAAAGAATTTTCTCAGCTTTTCCCCACAAATATGAAATATTTGCTCTTAGCCAACAGCTGGGGCAGTTTAAAGACATCCTGCATATATATTCAAATTACAAGTCACCCACACACCTAACACAAACAGAATTCCAGAAAATTAAAACTGACAAGTGTTGGAGAATATGCAATATAACTCTGAAGACAAAACATAACCTAACTTGGTAGGTCTAAATAACTAAATTTTCAGATAGCATAGTTTGCCTGCTGAAGGGTGAACAAACATAACCCACAAAGTAGCCAAAAAAAAAAAAAAACACATTTTCTCCTCAAAAAATTTTTTTTATTTAAATGGAAAATATT
>VXBQ01011151.1:1784925-1910276 GCA_013400175.1 Phainopepla nitens
AGGTTTCCCCAGCCCCGCCGGGGAGCGCCTCTCCGCTCCCCTCTCTGCTCCTCGCCGCAGTTGCTGCGCGGAGTTGTTTGCTGCGCGGAGTTTGCCACGCAGCCCTGGCCTGCGCGTGTCAGGCGCTCCACGAGGGAGAAGGGAGAGGAGGGAGCGGGACGAGGGTCCCTCACGATGCTCGTGTGCGTTTTAGCTGGAGAGGGAGGGGGCTGAAACGCCGCTGGCTGCACTTCCAAATGACTTGGGAGTCTCACCGAGGGTCTTGTGTGGGAAGGAGGACAAGGATTGAAGTGGCGTGTTCTTTGGTTGCAGATATAGTGTGAATCACACCAGAATCTCTTATAGGTTATTTTCGAAAATAAAATAAAAGGGGCAAGCGTTATTCCATACATTAAAATACGTCGAGTGACGATGTTAACGCTGCTCCTTTAGCAAACATATTCCATTAAAAAAAATGTATTCTTAATACACACAGTGTTCCCAATAAATTTTCCCAATATGTTGTTTATTGTCAGTGCATCTTCTCAAATCCTAGGAAAATACTACGTGCATCTTAACATTTCAGCTCATTTTGTTCTTCCTTGCTTGTGAATTCAGTTCCATGAGATTTATAACAGCTCTTGAGACTCTAGTAATAGGTGGAAGTGATTTGTCTTTCATTAGACGGCAAACCCCAGCAGGGATGACGAAGCCTGCAAGGTGCAGTTTGGAAACGCTCAAGGGAGTCTATCGTTTCTTCCATATGGCTGGGTCCAGCTGAGTCTCTTCATCCCTGGGGTCTCTGCTGCACAATCCCGGCAAGAGGCTTACTGTGTCTTTTTGCCCGTTACCAAGAGGACAAATTCTGTTCTCAGAAATGCTATTCTAGAGCCGAGTTAATCTGCTGAAGTGGAAGCCAACAAAGTTACTCCTGACTTCTCTTACTGTAGAATGTGAGCCCAAAGGAAAATTGCTAAAAATTCACATGCCTACAAAAGCTTTACAGTTTTTGATCCATTTGTTTAGACAATGCTCAGTAAATGTGATTGTTGCACTGTTTTCAAATGCTGATAATGGCATCTTTGCTCTTACAGAGATGCAAAGATACTCCAGTTTTTACACTGATGCAGGAAGGAGAATTCAGTGAGTGTAAGAGGACTATATCAGCTTCTGTGTATAAATGCTTTTCACTCTTTTCTCCTATTTGGTTATTTTAAGTCTTTACAAAGGATTTCAAAAGGAATTTGCAAGTTTCTAGCAAGCAACAGAAAAGGGAAAAACATATTGCTTTTATGTCTCTACCAAAATACTTTAAAGTATAACTCAAGGCAGACAGAAAGCCAGAAGATAGAAATGTTAGCCATTCCATATTTTTATTATTTGTTTCAAGTACCAGCAATGTGCTTAATGCTGCAGAAGACAGCAAGAGAAGAAACAATAAATCTTTTTAATATACTAATTCTCAGAAAACCTAAATCAATTCTTAGAGCATTAAATATTGCTGAATTACTTCATGCAGACCTGATTCAAAATCTAAATTGGTTTTGATTTAATATACTTTGTTTTCAAAGAGAAGCATTCTAAGCATAAGCAAGATAATTTTTTATTCCTTTTGGGGGGGGTTCATTGATTTTCAACATGTCCACCTTTGAAGCATACCTTTCAGTCATTCAGATTGATTTTCCTGAGTGTCTTGCCTGCCAGCATATTGAAACTCTCTCTTTGTGATCTAAACACTTCCATAGGAGAGCTCCCAGTGTCTGGATTTTTCTGAAGACGAGGCCTGTCAGATGCACTCTGGTATCATTGCTGGAATTTGAACTTGCAGAGTGCCTGTGGCTGCAGAATTAGCTATCTACCACTTCCAAAGTTTTGAGGGAAAATATTCACATAGAGGAAGAAGCTGGGCAAAAATTTTAACAACATGATATATTAAAAGAAAATCAGTTAGAAACACTTGTCAGTGGAAGAGCAAAAATGTTGCTGCAGCCATTTCAGAAAATACTGACAGCAGCTAAAACCAGTTTTCTCTTCTCTGGATTTCTTTGTACAACATTCCACTCTTTGAAGGGTAATCTAAAGGGATACTCAAAAAGCTAAGAAGATCAGAACTATTAGCATAAGGAGATCAAAGTCAATAATAATAGGTAACATCTTCAGAACAGGATCCAGAACATCAAAAAAGAAAAAGCTGCTTCTCCCAGCTGAGGTTGGTAATAGTGACTGTGGCTGTGCCCAAAGCTCTATGCTACGCAGATACTGACTGAGCTTGATGAGCCTAATCAGCTCTGTGGACATCACTGCGGCTTTACAAGGCCAGCGTGCCTGAAAGATACTGAACCAAATGACTCATCAACTTGTTAATACCTAGAGGTCAATAAGGTGAGAGAAAAATGGCCAACAGATGTTTATCAAGAAAAAACATTATAAACTAATCTGTTTTCCTTCTTTAACAACATAAGTAGCTTCTGGGTAAGGGGAAAGTGTGAAAGATGGTGATATTAGCGGGCCATTTGGCACCATGCACATTAACATTCTCCTAAGCAATCTACTTAAATATAGTCAAAATCTAATTGCTGGAACGTGGACACTTAACTAGGTAAAAATAATCCAAAGCCTATATCTAGGGCATGGTTGATGGTTAATCTGAGAGTCTAGAGAAAGTACATTCTTTTAAAAAGCTGTTAAGACTGTTATGCACCTGAATGATTCAATTAGCGATTGAAAATTAAGTATAACTATTAACAGATTATACCAGAATGGAAAGGGAAGCAAAGAGTTTGCAAAGCAGAATGACAATTCAAAATTATTTTGATAAACTGGAGAAAACGTGTGTAATTAGTAAATCTTAGGGAAGACATGGACGTAACATTACATTCAGAAAAGAATGTCAAATGCATAAATGCAAAATGACCAGCTGGGCAGTAGTACTCCTGAGAAGGATATGGAGATGAAAACATATCATCTTAAATTTATCATGAAGGAGATTCCATTACAGAAAAACAGATATCATTCTGATGAGGTATATATTGCATAAGGAAGGTAAGCATTCTTAATTTCGTACTGATTTCAAGAATTTAATATAAGCTTCTGTCAGCTTTTATGAATAGGATAAAGTGTTCAGTTTTGGACATCATTCCTAAAATATGCTGTAAATAAACCAGAGACACTTCAAGGAATAAAACAAAGTCTATAACTTTAAGCAAACGTGAACTATGGAAAGAAGTTTGAAAAAAAAAAAAAAGTGAAGTTTGTGAAGTTTCCTATTTTTAAAAGAAGCAAATGAACAAGCAAAACACTACATCCCAAATAAACAATTGATGCAAAGGAAAGACATGATAATATTTTCCCAAATTAAAAGGTTTCTGTAAGCAGCACAATGTTCAGTTAATATTCACAATCAGTAAAGGGCTTAATTTTTCAGGAAGGAAGATGTATGAATCAGAAAAGCTGATAGTAAAGAACAGGCTGTAAACCAAAATATGATAATCCTATTTTTTTCATTGTCCCAAGCCAAAGTTTTACTGAAAATTTAAAACAGATTAAGCACATACTAAATAGAAATTATCCAAATGTGCTGTATTTAGTGTCTGAGTGAGGACATTAGATGATTGTCATTTCAGATTCTTTTTAGCTATGATTTTTCATGAGCATAAAAGAAGTAGCAGTATTAGTAATTGTTGAAACAGACATCTGACTCTATGTATTAATTGTTTATTATTTATTATCACATATTTATAGTCCAGGATCATCTAATGCTTCCAGTCAGAATCGTGCTTGGAAGTGAAGTGGTACAACAAAAATATGCTCTCAACCCCCAGCTATTCGTTTTTATGTAGATATCATATATGAAAGGCAAAAGGAAAAACATACAATTTTTTAAAAACTGGCAAATAGATGATTTTGTCTAAGAAGCTAATGTGAAGTTCATTAGTTATTTACCTGTAAGCAAGTGGAGATGTTCAGGAACAAGGAATGCAGAGATGATGCTTGCACTCAAGTAAGAACAGAAGAGGAAGATTGTGCTATGATAAGTGCAAAAAACAGTCATGAGTAGAACAGAAAAATAATGTAGGAAAGAAAAAGGATGCTGGAAAAAAGTAAACATACAGTGAGAACAAAAACTTCGACTTGAAGCAAAAGAATGGGGAAACTGTGTATTGATTTGCTGAATAAACACGAAGAAACCCGAAACTTTTCTGTAAGAATCTATTAAAACAGACACAGAGGGATAGGTATAACCCACTGGAAGCCCTGTTTAAATATTATTTAAATAATATTTTGCTTTTATTGCTTCCAAACGTTTACTTTTTTTCTTTTTTTCTTTTTTTTACACTCTCCTTGGATGAATTTGAGCTTGTATTTTCCAAGCTTTAAATGTGTTGGTATTTCACAGTCGACTACAGACTAAATAGCAACTTGGACATTGTAAGCATACCTACACAATACTTTAGCTCATAAGATTTTATTTAATTGCTAGGAATCTTCTCTAGTTGTTATCTGGCCAAGTTTAGAACCAAAATGCCTCTAAATTAAATTCAAGATTAAAGCTAACTCGAGCTGGTAGGAAGAGGGTACAGGACTATGTCTGTGTTTGTACAACTTCTCTAAGGCAGCTAAGGATCAAACTTCGTGACTTTTCTGCAAAAACACCCATAATAAAAATTAAAACTGGTAGTAAATATTTCAGAAATGTATCCTTAATCTAAAGCTGAGAGACCTAAGGTTTATCCAATATCAAAGGGACACTATCAAATTTTTAAGATCATAGATTTCACACATGTAAAACCTTTAGGCTCCTGTGGAGCTATCTAGAGTCTCGCAATGCTTTACCATAAAGTATGATGGGAAATGTGCTTGAAAAATTTCCTGCGTTTTAGGAGCTGAAAATGAAAACCTTGAATCCCTCCACTATCATTCTAATGGAATAGAGTGTATTTATAATTTTTCAGATAAGTAGAATTTCAAGTACTCTGTGCAGGTCTGTTGTATAGCAAGACTATCTTTAGAATTTACCCCTTTAGAAGAAACATTTACAATACCTCATAGCTAGGTATAGAAAAATCTGGGAAGGGAAGAAATGGAAGTGTCAGGGCCAGGTGAAGACAGTCATATCACAAGACTTGGACTATGCACACTTCTTTTTTCAGGTTCTCTTTGCTTCACTTGTGCTTAGATCTCACACGGCAACATGTCATTATTTAAAGAGAGGTAGGCTAAATTTGTTTAGAAAATGAAGGAGTTATATGAAGGGCTGTCCAATCAGCATCTGACTACTACTATGTAAATGGATAAATCTACCTCTATTAAGAAGATAAATTTCCAAATAATATTTAGAAATTTTTAAAAATAAGATACTGAAACTTAAAGGGAGAATGAAAGAAGTGCTTCTGCAGAGAAAACCAACAGAAAACATTACCAGTCTTTTCCCCAAGTTCTTATGCAACAAACACATCAATTCATTTCACTATTTACCTGAAACCCAGATTTAAATGCTTATTTATTGTGGTGTGTCTTCACCAAGAAGTAAGACTCATAATTTGTGCTAGTAAAGTCTTTAACCCTTAGCAGTGACCTCTCAGGTGCTATCAAATGTAGAAAATGTGATAGCTGTTGTATGTTCAATACTCCTATGACATAGATTAATGGACACAATATATTACTTATCTTTTATGTGATGACACAGGGGACCTCATCCACCGTGTGCAGTTTTAAAACTTTCATTAACAACTATTATTTCAACTAAAAATTACCTGTAATAATTTATGAGGAATTTGTATGTGAGAATCCAAATCTCTGTTTAGTGTGTGCAAGTTTTTAGACTTCATTATACTTTAGTGTAAAAGGGATTATTCAAATTATTGAGCCTGACATTTTGCATGAGACAGACCACTGCAGCTGATATTTCTGCATGAAGACTGGTAATTTGTGCTAAGCAAATAACATCCTTGCAAGGTGAAGGATCTAGTCTCTTACTATGGAAAGTAACCAGGAAAACTCAGTCTTTAAATGATTTGGGTTTGGCTTCATTTTGGCTTTTTGCAAACAGAAACCTAATTTTCACAGAAAGCACAGTCATGCTACTTTATCCTCATTTGTTTCAGTGTTAATGTCTAGACTTTAAATTAAATTGCTATTTTCCTTCCCTGGAGATTGCCACCCTGATATAGTTATAAACAGACAACATATCCTTTCTCACACCTTTCGTTTTGTCAGGCTTCCTCTGTTGTAACTGAATCTGAGGATAAAATGGCTTTCCCTCTTGAGATTAACTTTTGCTTACTCCAACAATGCAACTCACAACTTATTTTCACTGTCATCTAGCAGCAGAGGTAGAATACTTATTTCTGGCACAAGGGAATAAGCTGCAACTGTTTGTTTGAGTATGTTGTGGTCTGTTTTGGTTTGAGGTTTTTTTTTTAAAACTTTCCATAATTACCTTTCCAAGTCTTTCTCAGCTTCTCCTCAGACTTTTGTAGAAACATATCTGCCCCAAGGTAAATGAAAAGAGTTTCTCCAGGTTCACCACATAGTTAACTAAAGGTTTTTTCCTACCTTTTCAGGATGTATAAGAATCCAATGGATGGATATAGTAATAGTACAAAGGATATTTTCCTGAAATTTTAGGTTAAGATGAATGCTTCTTTCAAAAAAAAAAAAGTGGAAAATATTGTTAACCAGCATGGACAGACTTTTTGTCATTCATTTTTGCCTCTCTATAAGGCAAAATTGGTCAGTTCACTGTTTGCCCTACCAAGGAAAGCAGACCTGCTCTTCTTTCTGGCCTCTCTGAAGACTCAACTCAGGAAAAAAAAAAAATCAAACAAAAAGACCCCAACCGAACAAAAAAGAGCACCAAAACCCGCACCATAACCCAATGTCCACAGGATGTTTCAGAGGTAAAGGTTTGGTTTCGGGAGTGGGTTCGTTCCAGAGAAAGGGAGGCTTGTAAAGTGTCTCGATTGAGTACTGAGTTCTCTCAAACTTTTCTGTCAGTAATCCTTGAAGAAGTTGTTATAACTTGATTTTGTCTAACCATACAAAACATGAACATACTAGAACATGATATTTTCATTACGTATGCATTCTTTATTTTGTTTCTTTATCACCACAAAGGACAACATAATGGACTTAAATTATATCTGATTAGGATTGAAATTGTATCACTTCTAGAGAGAACATTGCTGAACTTTTGTTTTCCTCTTATTGCTTAAAATTGATTTTGTGAGGACGTGGTTTTCCTGGAAAAAACCAGTTTCTCTCCATAGATAACTTAAATGAAATTTTCTAGAGAAATAATATTTAGCTATAAAAGCTGGTAGATATTTTCAGCTGGGTATATTCTATTCAGAAACAAATTTTAACTCCTCAGTCACAACCTGAATGAAGTTTAAAAAGGGCAAGTGCTGCACTCTGCGCCTAGGATGAGGCAGTCCTAGATGTAGGTTCAGACAGGGGAATGAGATTCTGGAAAGCACTGCCAGGAAAGGGTCCTGGTCAATGGAAAGTAGAACATGAGCCAGCAGTGCCCTGGCAGCCAGGAGGGCCAGCCCTGTCCTGGGGGACATCAGGCCCAGCATGGCCAGCTGGGCAAGGGAGGGGATTGTCCTGCTTTGGTCAGCACTGGGGCGGCCTCACCTCGAGAGCTGGGGGAAGTTCTGGGCACCATAATAAAACAATAATATTATACTATTAGAGAGTATCCAAAGGACAGCAATGAGGATGATGAAGGGTCTAGACGGGAAGCTGTTTAAGGAGCACCTGAGGTCACTTGACTTGCTCAGCCTGGGCAAGAAGAGACTGAGGGGAGACTTCACTGAAGTTACAGCTTCCTCATGAGGGAAGAGGGCAGACACTGATTCCTTCACTGTGGTGACAGGACCCGAGAGAATGGCCTGAAGCTGTGTCAGGGGAGGTTTAGGTTATATATTAGGAGAAAGTTTTCCTCCCAGAGGATGGCTGGGCACTGAAACAGGTTCCCCAGAGTAGTGCTCATAGCACCAAACCTGTCAAAGTGTTTGGACAACCCTCTCAGGCACATGGTGTGATTCTTGGGGCGTCCTGTGCAGGACCAGGAGTTGATCTTCTATGATCCTTGTGGGTGCCTTACAACTCAGAATATTCTGGGACTCTGTGATTTTGTAACCTTTGAAGAACAATTATCTAAGAGGAACATGAAATATATTCCTGTTCATGTTGGTGACTCTGTGTTCTCGCCAAAATATTTTTGCCTCTCCTTCACATTGTTTTTTGTGTACCTGGTACTTTACTCTGTTCTCTGAAAGCACAACATGCAAGCAGAAGGGAATCAGAAAAAATCAGAAAGCAAAGAGCTCACACTGACCTAAATTTTCATGAAAAATATCTGCTCCAGTTTTGGTATGATCAATGAATGCAAGATTAATTAGTCGTGTAAATCCAGTCTCCAGATTCCTGAGGCATTTATAAGCAGAACCTTTGGATACCTGGGAGAAGTATGTAAAGAAGTGAACTTTTACTATGTTATTGATGAAAGCTTTTTACAGTCACCTAGGGTGCTAGTCAGAAATTGATAAATCTTCAGAACTGTGAAAAAGATTGTCCCTGAAAATGGTGTGGTTCTAGCACAGTTTTAAGCTAATATTCTGAAGAAAGAAATGTTCCTGAATGCAATAGGAGCAAATTTATTTGTGAAACAATTCCTAAATCACCAAGTGGCTATCTGGCTGGTTTAGAATTGTTTGCAATTTTACAAAGTACAGCTAGGAAAAAAATAGTCATAGAATATAATATTAGATTGAATTATGAATTTTCTGATAGTTAAATGAAGAGAAACAAAACTGCATAAGATCATTTGGTATACTCAGGAAGGTAGTTTATGAAACTGGTTGAACTGAGAACTCCACTTCCTTCAAGAAAAAAAGGCTTGAAATCTCTTTAAGTGCATAGCATAATTTTGATCTGTATTCCAAGGATGTAAGAATGAATAAGAACAATGCTTTCAGATCCAAGCTTATGAATAAGCCTAAACTATGAAATTAAAGCAGAGATATCAGACTTTATTATATTTTAAAATTCTCAGTTAAGGGCAAAATATTTATGTCAATGAAACAAAGAACAGAGAAAGGACTAGGGTTCCAGTGAAAGTGAGGTGAAACTGAATTTCTACTAGATATACATGAAAAAAAAGACCAATTGGCTATGCTAGTACAAAAAGTTTAGCAGAGGTATGAAAACAGTTAGGTGCATATAGGAATTATCATGTAAGAAAAAGGACTGGAATGATTGTGGAACCACTATTCAATGTGCAGAAAAAAACCCGAAAAAACCCGAAAAAACCCAAATAGATAAGAAAGATTCAATGATACATTGAAAAAGGTAATTTCAAAAAAACTCTTTGACTCAACAATATTGCCTGCCTATTTCTGTATGTTAACTTCTAAGAGTAACTTGCAGGCATACCTAAAGAATACTCAATTTTGCCAAAGAGGATTACAAGTAGTTTTGTCAATGTAGGATAAAATAATGAATATTATTTCATCCACTTGAGGTGGCAACTTTTTATTTAGGTTTGAGTGGTTTTTTTGCTTGTTTGTTTGGTTTTGGGTTTGGGGATTTTTTTAGGTGAGAATGGAGGGTTCAAACAAACTTCCTTCATGTTTCAAAGTCTAAGATAATTGTATAACTCTAAACATAGGAATACTTTTGTGGAAATTTACAGATATTCTACTTTTTTTGTTTTTTAATCTTCCTGAAAATGTAGACAAATCTGATTCCTCTCATGTAGGATTAGCGATCATGGATTAATTTCACTCATCATTTGAAATACTCCAGTGTTCTGATAATATGATCATGGTATAATTTCACTCATCATTTGAAATACTCCAGTGTTCTGCTAACATGGGTACTTCTCATCAGAATTTAGTTATGCAAAACAATGTGTCTGATCTGAAATATATCACTTCCACCAGCCCAGTGGGCCTGGTACTAAGGCAAAACACTAATTCAATTCTGAGTAAGAGGCTTCTCTTTTGGCTCTCCTGCTAACATCCACAGAATCATAAATATACATAACTTCATGTGAAGTACAGAAAAGGAGTTCAACAACGTGGAAAGAAATACTTCCGTTTTCTCTTGATAAGTGTATAAAACTTTACAATCGAAACCACTTGGAGCTTAACCATATGGTTATTTGCAAAGAAATTCCTGTTGTCAGTGCAGCACACTTTTTGCCACATCAGAGGAATTCTTAGCTCTCTATTCACCACCATGTTGAGGAATGAAAAGAACTTAACATCTACATTTGAAGCAGGAAGTAAGTTGTATGAAATACAAGACATTTTTTACTGTTTATATACAGCAAATTAAACACTGTAAAGTATTTGCTCCTTAATAGCATATTTAGCCATCTCTGTGAATGCTGACTGTCCCAGAATTAATCTTTTAGCATCTACAAAACAAATAATTCCTTTGATCAGGATGTAGCTTATTAGAACAAGAATTAGACAGAGTTGAGAAACTGTTTTCAAACTGCCAAGAGTTCTGGGTTATTTTAGCTTGGAAACTCCGTTTTGCCATCTCTCTCACCCTAATTTTGCAGCCTCAGTTGCACTAAATAATTTCCTCAAGCTAATAAATGCTGAATTTATGTGTCAGTCTTCACCTTGATCCTTCTCTCAGTGCAGTAACTGCTGCTCTTGCAGGGGCTTGCTGGGTTGTTGTGGTTTCTCTATCCTACTGTGGCGTTCATGTATTTAAACATGCTGCTTTCTTGTATTATTAAATTATCTCATTAGGACAATATTATTGTACAGGAGTGTTGATTTAAAGAGAAGCTTTTCTGAACAGAAAAAATCACTGTCAGTAGCCATCAGAAGGTAGAACAAAATATTTAAAACTTTGTAGTAAATTGAATGCAATACTCTGATATCCTATCCAGCCCAGAAATCCTAAGTGGAACCCATGAATTATAGATTGCCAGCACAGAGGTTAACAGCTGGAAAAAAAACATACTTGCAATCAGTAAATTCTGAATCATCACATGTTTTTTTGGTTGTTTGAAGCATAGGCAAAAACTCCAGTGCCTGTGTTTCTTCAGTCTTTAAAGTATATGCATTGTGATAACAGAAGCAAAGACATTCTCCTCAGGATTCCGCTTATTTCAGTACTCAAGGTCAGTGGTATTAAGCCAATAACAGTATTTTTCTTTTCCCATGTTGTTTTTCATGTGGTCAGTATTTTTTCTAAGGCTCTATGCTGGTTTTGTGTGTACACGCTGAAAACAAAATGGTGAATTCTGTCCTGAGTTTTTGGATATTGTTTGTCACCCTAAAATCTATTGCAGTTCTTTAATATTTACATAAGCTATATGAGAAGCTATTATTTAATCACCATTCTTTATGCACTAAGAAATTAGGGTCTGAAATTTTCACTACATTTTTGGTGCCCAATGTGAGGTGCCTATGACTTGAGGCTTTAGTCGTTATTGTACAACTTGTGCTCCACATTGTCTGCACTTCCTTACAGTCCCACACAACTCAGCAGCCTCTCTTTCCATTTAGAGATTCAGAATCACAGTGGGCAAGATTTGTGGCGATTCAGTGCTATCTGCAGTATAAACCCCCCAATTTTTAAAAGATGTATCATGTCTGATTCCCATCCAAATGTAGACAGAGGATATATATTCTTGAGATGGCTCTGATAAGGACAACTCCAAGACTGAAATTCAAGATGACTTTACAAATCATGGAAGACAATTTTTTTTTAAAGAGATCCAGTCCTGCACTCCATCCACCCAAAAAAACAAACTAAAACAAAACCTAACAAAAACCCAAACAGAAGAACAAAACCAAACAACAAAACAAACAAAACCCCAAACCAAAATAATGATCACTATGATCTTCATCTGCTAATCACAGAATCCATCTAAATCTCATTCCTATGGAAAATTGACATACCTCATCTCTTTTCATCCAGTCATGTTTTGCTTTTACAAGCTGTCCTGGCAGACAACTGTTGATACAGCTAAGGAGGCAAAGGGGCATCAAATTGCTGAACAGAAGTAAGTAGCTAGACTTTAGGTGAAAGAGGATATGTAGTGTAAAACAAATCATTATTTTTTTCTTATAAATATAAATTATACATTTTCCCTGTAGCTTCAAAAACAATGACATTAAATCCTCAGCTGTCAGGACTGATAAGTAAGGAGTGGTATTAGAAGGACAGAAAAACAAAAATAAGAACTAAATACTGGAAGAAGGAAGAGAGACCGAAGGTGTAGCTGGAAGAGGAGATGGAAAAATATTTTTTTTTCATAGACTTTCCGGAAGAAAAAAAGCATAGGAACTTCTTGCTCAGCTCAAGAACTGACTAACATGAAAGAAGAAAAAGCTGAGCCAAGTGTTACATGGTTTTAGGAAGCACAGAGAAAAGACTGCTCTTGTCCATTAGCTCTCTTTTGCCTGTTCCAGTTATACTTCATACTGCCCATTTCAAACCAACTGAAGTCAGCAAAACATCTAAGCACATGCTTAGGTTAATTTTTATTCCTCATATAATAAAAATTACACAAGATTGAATAAATATTATGCAACATACTTTTATTTCCCATACTTAAGTGTAGTTATCATCTTGGTTTAACAGGAGTGTTTCAGGGTTATAATGTAGAAGGATGTAGATAGTCAATTCTTGGCCTTATTGAAGCCAGTGGTAAAACTCTTGTTGTCTTTTGTGGAAATAGGATTTCTTCAGAGTACTTAGCCCGATTTCTAGCTGTTGCAATCCATGTGCATTTCAGACATTTCCCTAGCAGAGAAATCTATAAAACAGTTTTGTAGTAGTAAGCTTTTCACACTCCAAATCTTTATTTTAAATGGAAACTTTGTAAAAAGCTACATTAAAGCTATAAAGTAAAATAAAATTAAATGAAAAATTATGTGTAAAAAAAATACTAAAACATGGAAAAATGCTAAAGTATTTTAATAATTTAAAAACCTCATGGAGGCTACAGCATAATTTTCAGCCAAAATATTTCTAAAACTGGCAGCCCAGAAGAACCCTGGAACACCCATGTGGAAACATGTTTTTAATTTTGGAGTAAATAGTTTTTCCTCATACACAGAAGTATTTTCTTTAAATAGCATAAGATGGCTCAAAATAGTGAGGAAGTTAAGCATTTTTGTTGTGCAGTTAGACATTAATTTTGCGGAGTTAGAATCAAAGTTATTTCTAAGTTACATCTGACAAGTCTAGAAAAATAAACATTTCAGAAAGCAAAATTTATAAAGCGAGGTCTCTCTTAATGCAGTCATTAGTAGTTTTCAAAGTACCATTTGTCTGATCATTGTGTTTGTGCACGCAGAGGTGTGAACCTGCTGATAGGGACCTTCAGATGCCATGATTATGCACTCACAGACAATTAAATTGTGGAAACTTGTCAGCGTTCTGTGTTACCAGGGATGTCACAGGGAGCAAAGCCTCTGAGCATGACAAAGGAGGTTTATCTCAAAGTTCAAAAGGATCTGTAGAAAAATGGTTATTTTAATTGAAAGTTATAAACTGTTCCTAATCTGTGTTGTTCTGCTGCCCATGTAGCTAACATTAGGAGTGACTTTCAACACGTTGTGTATTTACTGTGGTTGAGGAGGACAAATTAGAAGTATTAAGGACAAAAGTTTTTTCCAAAAATAAAATCCAGCATCAGAATGAGCAAAGCTAGTGAGTCTAGCAAGTCCGTTCTTTGTTTTTTTAGCTTCAAACACATAAAAGGTAAGCACAAATTTCACTCAACTTTCCTGTCGTTAACCTTTTGTACTCTGCACCTCTTGGGTATAAAAGTCTTCTCACAGCTGGAATACTGGCATTTTCTGTCCCTGCAACAGGCAGAGCAAATCAGTGGATGACATCTACCTTATCACCAAGCAGTAATATCAGTCATTGAATCTTGTTTTTCATCTTTCAAATGATCTGATTTCTCTACCACACTTTTCCTGGAGGTGAAATGATACATTTCTATTTTTTAAAATGTTTTTTTTCTGCTCAGTTGCATGTGAGGTGCTATGTTGGCTTGCATGATGAGAGTATTTGATCATGAGCTTCCCAACTACATACTTGAAAACATTAAGAGAAACCTTACAGTAGTAATTAAGAGTATGAAAAAATATACATGAAGCATGGTGAAAATATTGCTACATAGAAAATAATGCATAAAAATTTTTAATAAAATAGGAGAAAAATAATGAGTAGTGTGAAAAACATATTCAACTGAAGTTAAAGTTGTCAGATTGGAAATCAATGACAGCTAATTTTGTATAGCACATAATTATTCACCAGTGCTGCTAGTCACAGGAAGTTCCAAGATACGGACACTGGAGAGACAAGAGGGTTTGAGAGTTGTCTGCTGGAAGAAGTAGGAGGTCCAAGCCTCCTGGCGAGACTGGTCCAGGGTCAGCTACCAGGAAGATCCATTTGCAGCCCACTATTGAGCAGAGCTGGGCACACGGAGCAGTGGCAGCTGTGCCTCTGCTGAGCTGTGACCATCAGCAAGTTCAACAGTAGATTTCACCATAGCAGCAGAAAATGCAAAATAAAAAGTTTTCTCCCATGATGTTCTGTATAAATGCTAGCCAATAAGAAAAATATGCTGTTGATCATAATGATTGCATTCTGCTTTGTCATGAAAATATTAAATGGTCTTTTTCACCTACTGTGTCTTTATAAACATATGTTGAGTGATCCTTTGAATGTTACTACTTTTTTTAACATTTTTTAACATTCAGTTTCATAATGTTTTACTAACATGAAAAATACTATAATTGTTGCTGAAAATAAACCTGTATTTACCTCTTAGTGTTGCTTTCATTTATGATCTCTATACCTGCCTCTGACATTCTGAATCTCTTCATGGCAAAAATTAGCAATATAATTGTAAAAACTGAAAGCTACTCTGGAGCTTTTCAGAGGAGATCACATTTACTTTACAGTTGCTTGTTAATTGCTTTAGAGCCTAAGGATGTATAACATATGTCCTGCAAAGAGACACCCATATGGTTGTACAGTGTATGTCCTGGCACTCTGTTGCCACAGACTAGAAAACAGACTTCTGTTTAAAATGCGTGGCCCATTGCATGATTGAAGGTGTGACACATAAAGGATTATAACTGACAACATTGGAGCCCTACACCTGTCACAGTGCTGTGTTAGGAGGATATGTATGTTGTTTGCCTGAAAAGGGGAAAAAAGATTACCTTCTGTGAAGAAACAATTAAAAGATTTTTTAGAATTTTCTACAGGAGAGATTTTATTTCCCAACTGTCTGATTTATTTCTGTCAGCATAACTCAGCTATAGCTTAATTTTGATTCAAAAGATATAAAGTTAAAGAAATTAGTAGAGGAAAAAAATATAAAAGCATTAATTGGCCCCATGGAACCACATTTTGAAAGGTCATTAAGACTTTAAAGCAGCAGAGAGGTGATTAAGGATGTCTCCTACAAGTAGTTATA
Source organism: Phainopepla nitens (assembly GCA_013400175.1). Classification (NCBI taxonomy): domain Eukaryota; kingdom Metazoa; phylum Chordata; class Aves; order Passeriformes; family Bombycillidae; genus Phainopepla; species Phainopepla nitens. The sequence continues at coordinate 1,800,386 of VXBQ01011151.1, forward strand.
TTTATAGAGGCCTGAACACTTTGAATAGCCTAGTTTTTAGGCTTTCACTTTTCTGGTATTGACATACTTGAATATTTGAAAAAATGCAAGAATATGCGTGACCCTCAGAAACTCAACAGTCACTGAGGATGCTCTCTTAAGCCAAGGCAAACCTCTTCCAACAAAGTAATTTCACTTGCATTGTATGTGAGGTTCATTCCCCTTAGCTTCAGCTTTCTCAGTGAAGTACTTAGGTAATAAACTAGTTCAAGGAAAAGATTAGTTTCACCTTACTTTAGCTATTTAATGTATAGTTTTACTAGAGCCTGAACTAATCATCTAGGCCTCCACTGCACAACTGCAGAGTTGAGCGTTTCTAGAGTGTGTCATAGAGGCCTTTCCCAGAGTAAAAGCAATTATCCTGTGGAAAGGCTCAAGCTTTTTTCATTGACTGACTAGATATTTAAGGAAGGGATTTCTCTCATCTACTTTCAGACAGCAAATTTACAGCACCGGTGCTTCTTAAATAGTTAACAAAAAGTGAAATATATGACTTCACAGTGAGTCATCTTATCTGAAACCTGAGTCATGTTTCAGTGATGCCTTTCTTTCTTCATTGACTACAGGGGAAACGTAGGAGTACTCCTACACTGAAATAATCTCCTACCTCAGGTGTCTAATTTAAATGGTTAGATTATGTCAGATTAATTAAGGTTTATGTGACATTTGACAGCAACCTGAGTACTTTGCTGGAGTACCTCTTTCTCCTGAAGGGTACAGTTCTATGTTGTGATCCTTTCTGGGTTTTTGCTCATGAAGAGAATAAGAGTGACAGAATTAATTTCTCCTGCTTAGTTTTCCCCATTGGTATAAATTTTCTGAGGTAGCTTATAACTGTAACAAATTAATGCTATTACTTTCCTGTTAATATGAATTGGGGCTGGACAGCTAAAAATTATAAACCATGTAACAACAGCTAAGGGTGCAAAGTTAAGAAAGCCATTTCCAAGTTCTCCAGTTGATCCAGAAAAATAGATGACTTTTTTCTATTTTAGTTACTAATTGAAGAGCTGGAGCACATTTGAATTAATAAGGTTCCTTGTGAGTGGTTATTTTAAAATACTATGAATAAAATTTAATTACTCAAAAGCATTTTTATCTACAGTTTCCAGAATTTTAATGATAAGTAGTCTGATAAAATTCCGAGAACTATATTGGAAGAAACAAGAGAAATGAATAACTTAAAAGAGCCATGAGTTAAATCATCAACTAATTGTCTTCTTACAGTCTTTTGCAGTCTTTCTACATAAATGCTTTTTAGAATAAACAGCTTTATTCAGCTTTATTCAGAGGCTCCACATCAAAATGCATTTTTTTCTTTAAAAATATGCTCATAACTAATCATAGGTTATATAAATGTTTTAATAATTGCACACAGAATAATGATGTGGTCACTATGCTGTTGTCTTAGAATTTTTCTTCTTTTACACTTACAACAGACAAAATAACACTTCTTTATTGTTTATTGCTTTTACATAGCACCTCTCTTCATTTCCTCTGTTACCTATAAAAGCATTATTTTCCCTTCAGGAAGCCTCCTTTTGTTTCTAGGTGCAGTCATTTACAGATGTAATAGCTTTCTGTTAAGGATTTTTTCCTTATTTTTCACTTCATGTATTTTATGAAGCCTTTCCAAGATGATGCCACTAAAATAAATTATTTAGCAGTACTCGTAGGAACTCATACCGAGAACATTCTCTTGAAAATGCTCAGAGAAAGCTTCTCATATGAGCAGATTATTCCATCACTGCATTACTGAATTCTTGCACTTCACTCTGAGCCATATGGTAATACCTACTGCTAGACATAAGGTTTCTAGGAATCTCATCTATCTCAGTAAGGATGCTAGAAGCACATGGGGTTCAATGTTTGTTGGTTCAACACTTAGCTGGTGCAAAGCAAACTATCCTTATAGCATTCCTGTTGGGCAAGCTGTTGTTACCAAAGAACCTTTGCCGGGCATTGGGCTTAAATGGTTGGGAAATCCATCTCCTTCTTTCCATCCCAATGGCCACCTGCAAAAAGAATTTGAAGAAAAGAGATAGGTAACTTAAAGTAAGTATTCCATCCATATATTTTTTCAGAACATATTTTATTTACAATCATTTCCTGTCATATGCAACTTAATCAAATTTACAAAGAAAGGCTGCTGTGATCCTTGCAATGAAGTGGTAATATCAGTTTTAAAGGCTCAAGATTCAACATTTGTGATTATTTCTGTTTTAGTAGGAAAACAGATTTTCAGTCCATCAGCTGTGAAAGCCCTGGCACTATTGCAGACTAACATTTTTGGCAAGGTTCACCCTAAAGAGCAAAGCAGGGTTTCACAACTGCTGGCTCCGAGGAAAGCCAGCAGTAAACAAAACAAACTTTACTCATTAATATACATTTTTAAAGATTTGAACTAAAGAACAGTGAAACACAGAAATGACAAAGTTTCACACATGGCAATGACTAATTAGCTATGTATATGCATTCAGAATGGCAAATTTTACCTTGAAGGCCACAAAAAGGAGGCTGGTTTGCCTGAGGAAAAAAAAATTATTTAATACAGGTCAGTGATTTAGTTTCAAAACTGGTCATGGGTAGTTTTCACGAGCAAAATACTGCATAAATATTATTGCCGTACAAGAGGAACATAAAAGGGGAACTTTTTTCACATCCTTTTTTTTTTTTCCCAGACAAAACTGTTTTGACTGACTTAAAGCAAATACACACACATATAAACATTTCCATATAAATATATACATATATATATGTATTTTTCCAATCAACTGGCTTAATGAAAAAAGTCAGGACAAAAATGGCACCCACAATGTTTTTCATGCTTTTTTTTCTTCTCTAGTTTGTTGTTTTTTGTTTTTTTTTAATCAAACCCAAGATATCCTAGGCTATCTGTATTTTATTCTTGTTTTTCTAAACTTTATCTGTCTCTTTGGGGTGTTGTTAATAGATTACAATCTACTACTTCAGTTAAAATTCACTGCTAGCCTTTATTAAATGCTAGATTTGAATGAAAAAGGATGTATATCTTTACATGATGTTTGTAGAAACCTAAATTAGCTTATAGGAAAAAATATATTGTTCTCAATGAAGCATATTAAAACTGTGTAGGTTTGCACCATTAGTCTGTGATTTGCTTTTACATATAATGAATGACATTCTTTGCTGTAATTTTGAGCTCTACAAGGCTGCAATCTCCACACAGTATTTTCTTCTACAGCAAAAGGAAGCAAGGGAAATAATCAACTGAGACTATTTTTATAAGAGCTTACCTTCTTGAAATCATATTTATTGTATTTAAAACTGGTATATAGATTTTAAGAAAAGGTATTTGAAATGACTTATTAAAAAAATGTAGAATTGAATTTTTAAAAAATTAGCAGCAAGAAATTTTGTGATAGGAGCTAAAAAATAGTAATTTTATAGAGCAAGGTATAAAGTTGAAGATGATGTATTTGTGATTTTAAACAAGTTTAATTTATAAACACGCCTAGATGTGACTTTAATTAAGTAACCTATATAAACCAATGGAACTACCTCTCCTCCTTTAAATTATGCAGGTGCTTAATCTCTGCACACAGTCTCCTAGGAGCTGGAAATGTTTTAGTTGCGAAACATAGTTATATCCCTGCCTTATTTATATCTTGAGACACAACCTTAAGTAATTCATGGTAACCCACATGATGCTTTGGTGGAAACACGCTAAAGCCTGCTAATATTTACTGTATAGCTGTAAGTATATTTTTAATTATGTATTTACATATTTCAGCTTATGGTTTCACAACTTTTCAACAAAGATTTTCTATTCATTTAATCTTTTCATTCTGGGTAAGTTGGTTAGGGTTTTTTTTCTGGGAAATCAAGAATAATTTTTAGCAAGTTTATCTCAGATTATGAGCTTGCAAAATAAACAATGCCAAGATATATTGTTCCATTTTGTGCAAAGAATTAGCCTCATAAAGTTACCAAACAGTGGATGATGGATGATACTTCTGGAAATTATCTAGTCCCTCTGCTCAAGAGTTGTCATCTAGAGCAGTTGGCCTGGGAACATTTCCAGTCAGGTTTTTAATATCTCCACAACCTTTATGGGCAACTTGCTCCAGTGTTTGATCATCGTTACAGTGAAAAAAAGGTATTTTTCTCCATTTAAACAAGTTTTTTTTTTTTTGTGCTTTATTTTGTGTCCATTGTCTCCTGTCCATTCACTGAATATTTGACCCCATACTCTATTTTCATCCTGTGGTGTATTTATACACACTGATAAGGGTCTCTGAACTTATTCTCCTCCACACTGTACAGTTTTAGCCCTCTCACCCTCTCCTTGTACAATGGATGGTCCAAGCCTTTAATCATTACCATGGGTCTCCTCGGGACTTGATCCACAATGTCCACGTCTCTCAATGTCACAAGGAGCACAGCACTGGCCATAGCTCTCCGGATGTGGCTAAAGTGCAAGGATCATCTACCTTACCCAGCTGTCAACTCTCTTTCTTGTGGACTCCAAGAATGCTGTTAGACCTCTCTTGGAAAAAGACACACTTCCATTGCGGGTTCATGATCAACTTCTTGCCCTTCAGAACCCCCAGATCGTTTTCTGCAAAGCTGCTTTTGGCCAGTTGGCCCCCAGCATGTAGTGGTGGAGACCTAAATTGCTTATATTCTGGGAACTGCTTGTGTTCTGGGAATACTCCAGCAGTTCTCAGGGTGGTTAAAGGTCCCCATGAGAACCTGGACTTTTGAATGGGAGGTCTCCTCTAGTTGTCTGAAGAAGGCTTCATATACTTCTTCCTGATCAGGCAGCTGGTAGCATACAGCTTTCACTGACTGTTCCGCTGGCTAATCCTGATCATGCTTCCTAAGGCAGAACTTGATGCATTTCAGTTGCTTGCTCATGGGAAGGGTGTGCATTAGTGTACAGGCACGTCAGATGGCCTCCATTCATTCTGATTTCCTGAGAAAAGTGCAGAAATATTTCCTTCTTGTGAAAGACTTGGGATGGCCTATTTTTCAGGGTTGTTTTTTGGATTAAGACGTTTCTCTTGTCCACACTTGCATCCTTTGATAGTCAACACTGTTCACCACTTTCTTACTGAACTGGGCATCATCATCTCTCTCTCTTTCATTTCCAGTTTAAAACTCTTCACCAGGTAGGCCAGTCTGTTGGCAAAGACACTTTCACCTCACTTGGTCAGATAAAAAGTGGTCTTTGGTTCTCAAAGTGTGAAAATTAACTCCCTGATGTCAACATGAGTTGCACTTTTCTATAGTTATAGATATACAGGTGAGGCAAGAGTCTCACTGAAGATCCAATCAATTAAACAGCTAGGCTAATTAACTATAACCAGCCACCAACATCCTTCCACATAAACTCATGGACTCAAACTCACACCAGAAGAAATAGTCACAATTTCTGTTATCTGTGCAATTGGTTCTCAGGTCTAACACCAGTGCTATAAGACTATATTCTTTAATGATTTGAACACTGAAGCAAATGAGTGGAAGACAGCATATATGGAACCAAAAATGCAAGTCAGATTCTTAGGTACAAGAAGCTCCTCTTCCCAAGGTACATTATAATTTGAAACAGCTGCAATTTTATCACTAATGCACATTATTTTGCCCCTCCTAATCCATAAAAATGTGAATAGGAAGAGAAAGCCTAGATAATACCCATAATATTTAACATCTGTTTTTTAAAATATGTAATCAGAAAGCATATGTATCCAAGCACAACCCATAAACATTGTATTGAATAGTTTTATTTTGACAATATTTACCCTTCCCTTCTCATATACTCCTAAAGGTAGACTTCCCCTCCTTGAAGTACCTTCAAATTACAATACACAACAATGAATTTTTAGTGAGCTATTGTTTGATCTACTTTCTTGATCTATTTTCTTTTGTATTCTAATAGTCTAAAGCACATAATCTCATCCAGGTACAACATGTAGGGGTTTTGTTTTGTTTTTTCTTCTTTTAACTTCTCACAGGCATAGGCATTAATGTATTTAAAATTTTTGAAAGTATCTTCACAGGAATTACTTTTCCATTAAACATAAAATCATATACCTGCATTTTAATCAAGCAATTCTGTTGTACTCTTAATAAAGAAGTCATGTCCTTCAGATGTAAGCATTCATTCAAAAGTCACAGCCATATCCTAAAAGATTTATTGAAATTACATTGGGTTTCCCTGTAGTGCAAACAGAAGGCAGCCATACTAAATTTGCAGGAGTTATCTTTTCAAAGATTAACCCAAGTCTCTTTCTGTCAATTAATCTCACACCACCATGTATATCAAAACAAAGGTTCCTGCTAAGGGGAAATATAGAACATAGTATTGAAATATAGAACAAAGTATTGATCCATTGTCATTTCTTGTGGTTAAATTTTTTCTTCGGTGACGAATATTATTCTTTATAATAAGAAAAAGTAGAAGATCTTTATGAAACAACAGATTTCTTCTTGTGATGGCTAGACAGAGAAACAAAAGTAGAACATTCATCTGTGTTTGTTCGGTAACACTGCTGTGCATGACAGTCTTCAAAAAATAGTATGGTTTGGATTGTATTCTGTCTCATGTGCTTTTATACAGTTTTTGCTCTGGAGTTCTTGATTGCAAAGTTGAATTAATTATCAAAGAAAGTATTTGCCACACAGGAAACAAGTTCCAGGTAAAAGAAAGGGAATTTGCATTAAGCAAGTAAATGCTCTACCAAAGAACACAATAAATCAGTCACAAGGGAAGAATTTTCCAAGTAAAATAGTAAAAGAATGTTTGCTCCTCCAAACCTCTGAAGACTTGAAATGAGTAATTAGCTCAAAATTGAAAACATAAAGGGGTAGGAAATCAAATGAAAAACACTAAAAAAAAAAAAAAAGAGTTTTCCTGAAATCAAGGGACTAACTCAGTAATCACACAGAAAAATACTTTATATTTCACTACATCTAAGAATCATACTGTGAGTAAAGTACTCCCTTCCTCATCTTATACAAAATTTACGGATAATCACTGAACAAATTGGGAAAAATTACTCATGGTCTAGGGAGCAGTAGTTTCCCCAAACTAAATGTGAATCCTGCTGCATGGAAAAGAAAAGCATAAAAAGTTATCAGTCTGAGAGAATTGCTCTGCTTTTATATTATATATGAATAATGTATACATAGCTGTGATACAGTAGAAGCGACCAAAATTATTCAGTGTTTAGGCACACTGTTAGTCTAGGCCAAATCTGAAGAAAATTGCATAGAACAATCAGAAACTGTACCAGAACATATGATACTGTGAACTTACAGCAAAAGCCAATATGACCAGTTATCCAAAAGTAAAGCTAATAGACAGCAATTCCCATCTAAAACTTCCCAAGTGCTTTATAGTCATTTATATAACACACAACTCAAATACAAATCCTTTGAACAAAGCATTAATCCAAAGTTTTATTTTTAGGAACAGGTCACAGGACAAATAAAGTTTGAAATGTTGTACTTTGAAAAGAGATTTTTAAGAAATAAATTTATAATTCCCAATATGCGCATACATTGTTCAAACTTTATTATAAGAACTTTTCAGAGCAGCAGAGACAATACTATTCCAGGAAATGGCTAAATAGCTTAACAGTGTAATTGTGAAATGCACTGAGTTACACGTGAGCATCGGCCCTCAAGAAGGTCTTGTTTAAGTATCAAAGCCTTCACAGGTAATAGTAATGGAAGATAAATAATCCAGTCTGACTTTTCCAGACTGGCTTGATTTGTCTGAGGTACTAGTTAAGAGAATTTCATGTTTTTCATGAAGATTTAAGTTATTTTACAAGGAAGCAGGAAGCCCAAATAAGTACTAAACTGCATAATACAATTTTTAAGCTCATGACATACCTGTAAGTCCTCTAGTGAAGAGGTACCTCAGACCAAACGGCCAATCAGTCCAGTCAAAGACACAGTTCAAGTTTAGACAGACAAACACTAACGAACTTGGAAACTGAAGATATTCTTTCAAGGAGTGTCTGAATCCTAAAAACTACAGAGTCACTTAAAGAGATTGGTCAAGACAGGGAGCAAAGAAGGAGCTTATGATTGTAGAAGACATTACTTTCCAGCTGAAAGAGAGGAGAATAAAATATTTTTGGCAATAATACATCTTTGGCTAGATAAGAAATAAATTAATTACAACAAATAACGAACCAACCACAACAAAACAAAAACCAACAAAAAATTCCCCAGCCACCCCCCGCTACAATCCACAAACTAAGAATAACTTGTCTGCAAAAAATTGTTTGAAATCCTCAAAGACAAATCAATAATAATGTTATCAAACGTAATATATACATCAAGTAAAATAATATGAGCACAGATGGGCTATCAGCAGGGTACATTAATATTGACACTGGGCCCCATTTTCATCAGTTACCTGGATGATCCAACCAAATGCATCCTATGAATTATATTAATTTAAGGCAACAATCTACATGAACTTTAGAAGAACCTCTGTCCAAAATTACCCTGAGAAATCTGTGGTCTACATCTGTGGAAAGCCCTTGAAGTTTTGAAGGTGCTGCATTCAGCACAGCAAATCCCGTGCATCAGTGCATGTTTGGGAAGTGACTGGCTGAAAAGGAGGTTGCTGAAAAGGGCCTAAAGGATAAGGTGACCTCTAGGTTGAGTATCATAAAGCAAGGACACACTCTCATTGCAAGGGAGGCTAATCCCACACTGGGCTATGTTCTAATTTTAAAACACTCCAAAGTTTTCTTTAGGCTTACAGAAAAATTTTTGTATTCAAGTTGTGAATATATAATCATCAATCTTTTGTTTTGCCACCTTGTATGACACCATGCTTTGGAAATTTCTTAACCCAAAGTAATTTTCTCTGCTCATTTGCTCTCAGCACAGGGATAATCCCTCACTTCCATTCAGGAGGTTCTATCCCCAGAGTGTTATAGAGTACAATATCTGAAAAATTCAACAGACTACTTTTCTCTCCACTTCCTAGGTGCTGTCTTTGAGCATAACAGAATTTACAAGTGGAATGAGTATCATCCATCACAATATCTGAAAAACTAAATCAGATCTGGTAAAAATTCAGAAAAACCTAAATATAAATAATGCTAAATATCTTGCCTATTGTACATGTGAATGACCATATCTAGACCCTCAGATATGGACGTGCACAAGTCAGTATGGAGGGTTTATCTGGATTGGACATTAATTGCTCCATATATACAGAAATTACTACAAAAGGACTAACTTCATGCAAAACTGTGCCATCTCCATTTAGCCTTATCAGCTCAAGTGCAGCACTGTGCAACCAACCAGAGCCATCTCAGTCTTCACTGGATGTTGAGACTGGGATTGAGGTCAAGCACTGCCATTTATTCCACAAACTGTTGTCCCAGCTGAGCTCACGAACTGATTACAAAAAGAGTATCTCTCCTCTTCTCCATCTGTTTCTGGTATCAGCTATGCAGCAGTGACTAACAGCTGAAAGGCAGTTAGGAACAGATGCAATTTTTTCACCATTAAAATTCATTATGAAAGTAAGCCAATCCAATGTGCCGAAAGTCTGGCCCCATGTCCAATTAGTGCTTCAAGATTATAGTTTGGGTTCAAATACGTAAAAACATATCATGCTCTGGATCAGGCTTAACATATAATACAGTATATGTTGTGTATGGATTTAAGGAGCCAGATGCAGCCTGTAGTGCTGAGCCAGAGCTAATATGTTGACTATATAAAGCCACCAACTGGGTGGGAGGTAAGCGGGTTGGAAATACAATGAACATATATATTGCACCACCTTCTCTTTTTGTCCCAGTCATTGTATCAAAGCTATATTAAGATTATAGGTAGTTCATGGGTTGAATTTATTTTATTTCTTAAGGAAAGTACCGAATTTCCTGTGATATAAGTTGTATCTAACATTTTTATCATTTGCATAAGAAAAGCAAGAATTCTTCCTCATATTGTGATAGTATCTGTTATTCTCCTGGATATATCAGTTTCAGTGTTGAAGATCATAGCCTTAAACCACCTCTGTCACCTGGATAAATAAAACCAGCTGGAATGCTCCTGTAAAATATAATGTCTATTATAATTTGATTATACTATTATGCAAACATTTCTACAGAATCTTATTCTGTAATTTTATTTCCTGATTACTAGCTTTTATTTCAAGAAAAGTCATGAAAACTGAGTCTTCTGAACCACCTAGCAATTTGCCTAGAAAAAAAAAATTCGTTTTAGTGATGTGAGTTTGATACAGAAAAAAATGGTGCATTTAGACCTGTGTAATTTGAGTTATGGTAGACTCTGGTTATAGTATGTCACTGCCTAATAAAAGTTTCTTTGATATACTTTTTGACAAGTCCAGAGGTTTGGACTAGCTGTATTTTAATGATCTTTCTATGGGGGCTTCTCCCACTGCTTCTTTTCCGTAAAGACTTTTTGCCACTAGCTATCTAGTCAATGTGTACAGAGCAATCTTTTAATTATTGAGTCCTGCTTGAATATTTCTACTCTCTCTTAGTCCTATCATTGCTATTTGAATTTAAAAAGGTTAATGACATCTTAAAAAACAATCCTTAAGAAAAAAATAAATGCAAAGTAATTATGCTCCCTCAGAAGAGGTAAGTGCAGAGTCCTTCAAGTTCTTTTTTCTTAATCATATTGTTAACAATAGATTGCCATGTAATAGATGGAGTAAGTCTGAAAGGCTTTTGCCTCCATTTCAAATATTAAGGTTATAATGTTAAGGTTACTGTAAGATGCTCCAAGTTATTGTGTGCTGGCAAGCTGTGTAGAGAGAATATAAGCTTCATTGTTGTTAATTTTGAATAAGAATGCTTCATATAAAGCTATTAAGAGATGATGTGGTTCTATGGGTATAAAATTAACTGAATACTCAACAAATGAGAAAGATTAACTGCTTTTGTACATATCATGCTACAATTTATACTACATAGTTGTGCATTTATTCAAATGCTTGAAACAAACCTTTATTTCGTTGGAGGGTTATGTAGTACATAGACTGCAGGTAGTGAAAAGTGATAGACCATTCATACCTTCATAAGGATTCTAGGTGAGTGAGAAGAAACAAGTGCCAGACTTTTCCCCTTGCATTTCAGATTCTTTGATCTGAGTAAGTGGTGCAATACTATAAATCAGAGAAGAAAATGAGAGCTGATACCCACACTTGGGAAATGGTGCCTTTTGACTACAGCAACTTTTCCTGACCTCTCCATAGAGTTTGTATTTACACCAGATGTCTTGAACACAACACCATCTTGCTACTGCCCCTATCATGTTAGGCCATTCATATGCACAGATCAGCATCCCTTAGTGGCATGTCTGGCCATACATTTGACAAAATACTTGTTTTGTTATGGACTAAGTCCAGCTCTGATTGAAATAATTGGAAAGACTCGTGTGGATTTAAGCAAGAGTTGGTTTAGACTCCTTCTGAGCAGTAAGATTTATGGCATCCTTAACATTTCATTTCCTCAATTTTAAGCTTTTGGGTTTTGTAAATGACGTGCTGGATAAATACACTGTTGTCACTTAGCAGACTTAACTGGTGTGTGAAAAGAAGTCTTTTACTTTCAGATAAACTGAGGGATGGTGGATTATGGTCTGTTACTCAACTGGCATAAACTTGCATAAATCCATGAATCTCAACTGGCTTCCAAATATCTGATCTGTCAGCAAATGGAAGAAAGTTTATATTTCTTTCAAGACAGCATGTATCGAGGTGCAGGTCAATTACCTGAGGATATAGCCTGAACAAGAAAATAGTAAATTACAGGTTTTCTAAGTAAGGTACCTATTATTTGATCCAAAATTTTCCCCTTTAAAGCACAGAAATCACAGAATACACATTACAGAACAATTTTGAGAAGCTCATGAAAAACTAATGCTTATCAGAGAACCAAAAAAATTTTTGAACTTCTGGCTAATACCTCAAAGGAATGATTCTTATAAATTGTAACATTTAAATGTTAGGGCATTATTGAAGTAGTCTCTGTGCTGTTTTTGTTTTCTTCATTCCATGTCTGTATTATATGCACCAGAACAATAAAATTATTGTAATAATTTCCTTTCAAAACTTAGGGTTTTAAAGTCCTGAAGTCTAAAATTTAGTTTTGCAAGCCAGGAAGAAAATGTTCCCAAAAAATAATTTTTATCATAATAGGTTCAACAGCTTGTTGAGTTATAGGAGAATAAACAGTAAAAAACGCTCACTTATTACATTTTTTTTCCTATAAAAGCCTAATTAAAAAGAAAAGTGGACATTGCATACAGCTATTGCATCATCAGGACCCTTCTGCATACATTGCTAGCTGCACAAGAGAGGACCTAAAGAAGCTGATCTGACCTATCAGAGTGAAACAAAGTTGGTGGCTTGGCTCCATAGGAAAAGGTTTCCTTGACAGATTGAGTCAGTGCAGGAATATTTTACAGAAGCAGGCATTACCAAAACACTTTCTGAGATTAATTATTTGAATAATGCTTATATAGATTTTTTTAAGTTGTTGTCCTTGTACACTTTAGATGTAATTAAAATAACTATGTGCTCTTAAAATATATTCAGGCAATAATTTTTGCTTCACTCCAGCTACTTAGCCTAAGCTAGTTACACAATTTCATCAGCAGTGTATGCACAGTTCAGAAAATTGGATCAGCATTTGTCCTTTTAAAACAATTATTTCTGTGTTTTGTTCTCTCCTTCATTTTTTAAGAGACAGTTTAATCATGACAGAAAACTGAGTAACAATTACTGTAAGGGATAATATTAAGAGCTTGAGCCTGTTTCCACAGATCTTGGCAGAAGTTTCCTTATGGACTTCAGCATAAGCAGGGACAGCTGCTAGGGTAACCACATACATTAATTTAATTTTTCATAAGGACACATCCAATCAGCTGCCTAACCCTTCTCAAGTTGTAGGGAAGAATGTTATCAAAACATTTATGTATGGCTTTTCACCCTCAGTTTTATTACCTGTACAATCTGATATAGCAAATTCAGGTGAGCTGAGGCTTGGTATCATTTGTCTTTTTCCCTTTGAAGAAGTGTGGTACATATTGTAAACTATGTCAATCAAATCAATTTTAAAGCTGCAGAGGATTTTCTGTATAGTGGGGGGAAAATTTATTCAATTTTGGTGTACACAGAAATGGAAGAAAGGAATGTATTCAGCTCTTGCATATGATTAACACAGCCATCTGTTTCACCTACCTGCATAATTGTCAGCTAATCAATTGCTAATTGCAAGTGTCCAGTTGCTTAACAGCATTGTACCTGCAATTGCAATTCATTATCCTAAGCACTTTAGAGATCTTCAGACCCTGAATTATTTATTTCTATGAAAAAAAAAAATTGAAAGGAAGATGTCAAAGGAAAGCAAGGAATGGAGATGCAGGTAAGAAGGGAGGAGGGCAGGGAATACAGATATGCGTAACTGTAACATGCAGCTATGTGTAAGATATTCAAGGGTAAGTAAGGCACAATGACAGAGATTTTTATGATGCTTTGATGGAATAGGTATGTGATAGAGAAGGTGACAGGTGGAAACTGGGAGAGGCAAACAAGGTCTAGCAAGAGTAGGCAAAAGAGATGAAGGGTTTTTGAAGGAAGAATTGGGAGCTGTGGCACACAGGGAGAAGGCTGCAGAACATGCAGTGGATGTGGTCAGTGCTGCTCAGCTTGTCAATGCAGTCACCACGATCGCTTCTAACAGTAATTCCTTCATTATCTTGAATTATAGATTTATCTTCTCAAAGTCTTTGGTGAGTGGTTTAGCATGATGTAACAATGTATTTTTCTGGTATTATAAGACCAATGACCTTTGTGCCCCAAAATACTAATTTGACAGCTGCCATTATATCAGAAATCTCTTGTAATGAGATTTCTGATCTGTTCGAAGAAGAATTTTGAAATTTTACTCTTTAGGCAAAAGAAAGTAAAAAGTAGAGAGAATAAAGTGGATTTTTTTTTTTCTCTGCTTCGCTATGTCAATGCATTATTATTTTGGAAAATATAACTTCGGAAAGAATAATTCATCTGTGCTTATTCTGGTATTGTACATTTGTGTATTACGAGAGATGTAATATTCTTTATCCTACCTCCTTTCTCTCAGTAATTTACTTACATGCAAAGAAAAAGTCCATGTTAAGTTCATCAGAAAGATACTGGATGAATATTTAAAGAAAATCCAGGAAGAAAGAGTTATGTTTTATATACATTGTTAAAAAACCAACTGATTCAACTGTGCTTGAATACAAAGAAAAAGAAATTTTAGGAGAGCAATAAAATATAATCTAATACTCTTAACAGTTTTATCAGATATTCTCATATTTGCATTACTGTGGAGATAACCCATTGAATAGCCTTCTGAGTCATAATTTATTTGTACCCATTTGTATTAATATTTGTTCCAAGGTAAAAAGAATGAAATAATTGCATCATATAAAGAGTCACTCCATTGTCCAGCAAAAGCCTAAAACAAGAGGTTTTAGACTCAATGAACTGTGCCAAAAAGGTTTCATGGAATCACAGAATTGTTAAAGTTGGAAAAGACTTCTAAGTTCAAGTCCAACTGCTGGCCTATTACCACCACCATGTTCACCACTAACACATGTCCTCAGGTGCCACATCCACTCGTATGACAATGTTCATATGATAGGAACTAGCCCTGCCCTGGAAGCAGTCCAGCATTTGTTGAAATAGAAAGATTTGTTTCTGTTGCTGAAAGCATTTCATATGAGAAAATGAACAGGAGAACTGAATTAGAAATATTTATTTAATTTTTTATATTTTCAAAATCTTTTTTTTTAATCACAACTGTTGCAACATGTCTTACATTACTATGTCTAGCTTCTAGGAACATCTTCCTCAGAGACAAAGAGACACAGCATTTTTCTAAGAATCCATTCTTTATTGCTGATTTGAAGTAGATTCTAGTTTCAAATATATGTAGGACGTATAGTATGAATTTGCTGTGTGTAATTAAGTAGCCTCCACTGGACGATGTTGGACATGGAAAACATTGCAAATCATTGCCTAGTTTGATTTTAGTTTTCACATTTACAGTATGCTTCACATGATTTTGTACAATGATATATACAAATTGCAGCTTACATTTCAGCTTATTTTGGTTTAGGATCAAAGTTGGTATTCAAGAAATTTGGTTTTGAATAAATAGAAATGGCTAAACAAATTGTGCCCCTGTACTCATTCTCATTTCTCTCTGGTTTTTGTTTGGTTTTGTTATTTTGGTGGTTTTTGGGGTTTTTTAAAACAGCTTTTGTGAAATCATCCTTCAAATAATTGAATATAAATCATTAATTACTTAATTTGCTTAAGCTTTAAAGAGTTGGTCAATGACAACTAACATCCTTTCCTGTCATTCACCTGGGCTAATAAAATTTGGAAAGACTATGAAATATTAATATATATTCCTCATCATCTCTCTCATCATATTAATATATATTCCTCATCTTGTGTATGACAAAAATACACATAAATAAAGAAGTCTCAGTTGTTAATGAAGAAAGATTTTTGCCACACAGTAACCCCAGCAATAATCAGAAATTGTTCAGATTCTTCTTCACTAAAGTGGCCTAATGTTGGCACTATAATGTGCCAGAGAATTTTTATATCTGTCTATATATCTTTCTTCTAAGTATTTGATAAAAAACATTAACAGTAGAACTGAGCCAGTGGCCTTAAAAACGAACAGCAAACCTACCTGAGATATGAATAAATAAGTGAAAATTGCTTGCATTCCAGAAAGTTTTTTATATCTGCTTCTATGTTGAAGTCAATTTTTAAAAGGATTTTATAACTCAGATCATAGAGAGAAACTAACAAATCTATGAATACCAGTGTGAGAGCAGAGGTTCCATAAAGAAGAAAAGATGCAGAAGTATTTCTGAACTGATGGTTCTCCTACACAACATTCAGTGTCTGAGATTTCCAGCTGCATGCATATATGAATAGTTATCCCATAAACTTGGACAAAACTACCATTTCTGAGTCAGACCAGTCTCTCCAGGGGTAGAAATGGCTCTAAATTTTGCCATCCTGATTTCGGAGGACCTGGAACCATTTAATATTCCCAGTATAAACCAGAGCAGCCTGGAAATCACTGTATGTCAACTTTTAATGGTCTCTGAAACACATTTTGTCATCTTGAGTCACTGCAACAAAGCAATCCGACTGCAGTGTCTTATCCATTCTTCCTTTGGATGTGTGTATATGTAGAGAAATTTATATTTGGGTCATTTACCCTGAATACATTAATATTGTGCTCAATAGAAAAATAGTGCTCAATGAGAAGCACTCCATAAAAACAACTGCAATATTGTATAAGATATCATTAGTGTTCATTTCTCCATAATCTATTAGTGACCTGTTCCAATCATGCTCTAATTAGTTCTTGATTTTATAGGTGTATCTGTATTTCATTTCTCCCTTTCTCTAGCTCTACTTACACACAACAATTTTGCTACAGTTTAGTATATATTTTAAAAACTACACAGATGAAAGATAGTTTATATAATCTCTACTACTACATATCTAAATAGGAAGAATGAAAATCTATCATACTCAACAGAAAGTTCAGGTGCTGTCCAGACTAACTTGGAAGAGCTGTGAAATTTTTGTTTGTTTGGATTTTTAGTTTGTTTGGTTTGAGTTTTTAAAGATTAACCTGATAATGTAAAAATTGGTTTCTAAATACAAAATTGCATCAAAAGAAAATAATCTTCACCTAATCCTAAGCATTTAATTCTTCAGACCTATGTGTTTATCTTTGGTCAATAGATTAACAGAATTAACAAAACAGATCCAGAGGGCACCATTAGTGTTAGAACTGGAATGTTGTATTTGTGTGAGTTAGATGAGAAATAGCAAGCTTGGGGAAAAAAATACTTAATATCCATTTCCCTTCTACTTTGTAGAAACAACTATAGAATCAGCTATTTCCTCATTAATAATATTGACAATAATACAGCAAGACCACTGAAACAGAGGTGATAAGAATCTGTATGAATTAAATATTAACATTAAAATAAGATCAATGGCAAGAGTTTGTAAGTTTGCTTTTTTTTAAAAAAAAAAGTTAATCTTAATTACTCTCATACAAATCAGGTGAAATTACAATAGAACATGGCTCTCTGTGGGTGTAATACATAACTAAAATATTTCCCTCCAAAATGTGTGACTCAAGATATATTCATAATCCCGGATTTAATGACAATGGAAAGCCTGAAAGGGACACACCTGAAAATCTCCACACCTTCTATTGACCTCGGAAAGATATGGAAAAATCAAGTAACTTTTTCAAGGGTTGAAATCTTAATATGGGTGAAAAAAACGCTTAGGGAAAATTGAGGAGGATTGCAAGAAAAAATAGGAGGAAAGGATACTGGATAATCTTTTCTTTACAAAAGAATATAAATAAGAGAAGTTTATATGACAGACTCACAGCAATGTAAAAATATTTAATGGGGAGAGAAATAGAAATTGATTTGAATTTTCTTTATCAGATAAATGCATAAAATATTTCTATGACATACAGTTTAAAACAAGCAATTTTAGACTAGGATAAAATTCTTTTATTATGGCACTGAGATTAATTAAGAATTGGAACAGTTTATGTATGTGCATCTCTGCCACACATTTGAAAAAACAGATTGAAGCTTTTCCTTCTAAAACACATAGCGTTAAAACATTAATTAATTTTAAAAAATCCTTCAGCTCTTGCCAAGCAATCAGAGATGATGTCAGACTGGATTATAACAAGGTTATTTTCAGGCCTGGGAATCTGTGATGTATTTGAACCCTGATTTTCCTTTCTATGACTCTACAACTGCAAACTCTTCTCTACTCCTGTCCTTTCAAATTACATCTTATTTATGACTGTTCAAGTTTTATTTTCAGGTGAAAAATTATACAAATTCTTAAAAAAAAAAAAAAACCAAAAAAGCCCACCAACCAAAAGGTTTATATTATATAAAAAGAAAATATGGGCAAAGAAAGAGACCAGAAAAAGGGATAAAAATAACAAAAAAATGGATAAACCAAACAAAATGTCTGGGATTATAGCAGACCAATGGCACCAATAGTCTGAAAGTCTGTCTATAAATTGGATTATTTGATTTCATCCAAAACCAATATAGTTTTATAGTTTTCAAGGAGGGAAAAGAAGATTAATGCTAATGAAGTGATCAGAACTGAATTGAAAGGGAGAAGGATTAAAAGAATGAGGAACAGATTGGGAAAGGCAACAGAAGAGGGAGAGGAAGGTCTCTGATGACAACAAAGGGTGATTCCCCAGTGGAAACAGAGATTGGAAAAAAATGTCAAGTGTTTGGGAAAAAATCCAAGATCTGGATTTCACTGATGAGATTAAGAGATCACAGTTGCTTCCTGGCTCCTGCTTATCTCTGTATGGAGGCAGGACATGAAGCCAATGGCCATAGTTATTAAGGAAGGTCTGGTAGCTTCCATGTCTGAAAGTTTCACAATCACACTTTCACAGTTTCACCATTGGTCCATTTTAAGAATTTAACACTGCCTCAGGTTTCTTTCAGTAAAAATTTATTCCACCTGGTTGTCTGTTATACATCCTATTTAAAAACCTTTTGAGACTTTTTGAGTTCAGGAATTCATCAGTGCTGGAGTAAGCCTTCCTGTTAACTTCATACCCTGGCTGAGCATGTGTGTCTCTAGAACCCAAGGACCATTCCTCGTTATTTTGTCTGACATTTTATCACCAGGACTCTCCTCCCATCCCCTAGCTGCAGGTGATTCTGTGCAAATTAATTCAGCTGCTGTAAGCATCTCCTCCAGTCATATCCAAGATTAGGTCTTGTACAAATTTGACTTTTAACTAGTGTCAGTTGCTTGCTTTGCACCTGTAGGCAGATTCCATCAATCTAAAACAGTCAACTGGGCCTAAATATTTCACTGTAACTGCATTACCTGTAATGGAGTTAATTTATTTTACTGTATCACCACAGACTTTGATGTGGTTTTTTTAGTTACAGAAACAAGCTAATTCCTAATTAAATTAGGGATTTTAAGATAAGATATCTTCATAGGCAATAGTATCTCTAGCTATATGCTTTTGTACTTTTTCAGGAATGCCTTAATACATTTCTGTGATGTAACTATAACCTGTCTGCCAGTTTTATAATGTTTTTAAGGCATGCAAAGTTATTTCATTCCTCTTTTGTCAAAGGAATAAAAAACCCTACAAACCCTGCACCTTCCCATTTTCATTGCTATGAGACAAGTGAAAAATCTGTATATTTATGAAAAATGGATCAAAGCCTTCTTGTATTGATCATAGGACACTCTCATCCATCATTGTAATTAAGTTAAAAAATGCCATAATGTTTAAAAATCAGTGCTTGCCAAAAGTAAATGAGTGTGCCCAGAGGCACTGTGAATCTTGGGCAAACTTCTGCGCTCACCTGCAGTTACTAGCATTGTCCTCTCGAACACCATGAGTCTGGGTTGGCTGAAGGCTGTCAACCAGCTTCACCTTCCAGAATTTTTAGGATCCTTCTCAGAAAGCCATCTAAAGTAATCAAAAATGAGACAGAAGCAAGCAACTGTGGATTGCCTTGATTCCAGGTTTCCAAATAAGTCTGGGTAGCTAACTTAAACTGGGTATTGTGTGGTGGTTTAGCCTTGCCAAACAGACAGATTCTCACCTAGCCACTCAGTCAGTTGCTTTACTCACCCAATCACTCATCCCCTTAAGTGGGGAGGGACAGAAAACAGGATGAAAAAGATCATTGGTTGAGATAAAAACAGGGAGATTGATTACCAGCTACTACTGTGGGTGAAAGACACCTGGCTTCAGGAAAACTAATTCAATTTATTGCCACTTCAAATAGAGTTGGGTTTTGAGAAGTGCAGACAAACATTAAAATAAGAAATTTTCTCATATTTCTTCCAGACTCAGCTTCACTTTGGGTTCCTCTGCCCAGCCCTGAGTGGTGCTGGGAGAGTGGGGGTCTGTGGGCACCATCTATCAGTTCTCTGCAGCTGCTTCATCCCCACACTTTTAACTTGCTCTAGTGTCGGCTCTCCAGTGGCTGTAGTTCCTTCAGGAAAACATCCCCCTATTGCAGTGGGGTGCTCCTTCATGGAACACAGTGTGGGTATCTATTCTGGAGTGGTGCTCTCCATGGGTTGCAGGGAAATATCTGCTCCCAAGCCTCCTTCCTTCCTCTCCTCCCGAGGTCCATGCTTTTGTTTCTCCCTCTTTATTCCCTCCTTCTCTCTCCCCGCAATGGTTTTTGTCCTTTCTTCAGTATTTCATCTGTAGAGGGTCCATTGCAGACCTGAGTGTGCAGTCTGGGGCAGCCTCTGGTGTCCCCTCACAAAGGCCGCCCCTGCAGACCACCACTTGTCAGCACCTCTCCACAGATGCCCATTGCGCCTGCCATGCAGGGCATAGTGTATGCCTGGATTGACAGGAACAAAGGATCATGTAAAGGAATGGTAGAGGGTAATATTCCATCCTAATTGAGATTTTAAAGTAATAGTAATTTAAATGAGTGTCCATGTGTCTTCCCTCCATGTAGCAATAACAGCTACTGCTGAGGCAGTGATGCTGTGTGGGCCTGCAGGGAAACCAGCTACCCCTCCCGAAATGTCCTCTCCTCCCTGGTCCTTGTACACAAGGAAGGTGTGGTGAGGACAAGCCCCATGTGGTGCTGGTATTAAAGGCCATATCACTTGGAAGTGTAAGTGAAATTTATGGGCTTGTTGTCTTCACAGAGAAACCAAACTTCTGTTGAACAACAAGTACAAGAGAAGGTCTCCAGTGGTCCTCCAACATTTTGAAATGGTGCCACAGCTAGAGTAGTTCAGCCTGGGATGCTTAACAGGGACGGCTTCTGAGCAAGCATCTAGGCACATCTCAAGTGCTCGGTATTGTAATGTGGAAATCAAAAATATTTTTTGGCTGATTTTAATGAAAAATGAGAAAATCTTTAGTTAATTCTCAAAAGTTTTATGGGGAAAAAAAAGTGTTCAGAAAGAATCAGTAGAGAGAAAATGAAAAAAACAAATTCCTCCAATTCTGAATAAAACCTTTTTTTTTTTTACTACTATAATATGACAAGACTTTGGAGAGAAAAAGGAAACAGTTAAATAAAAGATTTTAAAATTATAAATAGAGGATGATAAGTATAACCTAAAAATGGAAAACAAAAGGCAGAAAAAAAGAACAACTTTAAAAGTAACATAAGAACATAATTTTTTTCTTGGTCTAGAATGGTGTTTGTATAATTCTCAAGATTTTAACCGAATTCCTTTGTCAGAAAAGTACATTAGATACATCTGTGTAAAACATATTTTTCAGTTTAACCAGATTAGAATGACCACATTAATTTTCTACTTCACTGCAATGTTAAGTAATAAAGCAAGATGTCTTTAAACATAGTGATTCAACAGAGTTACAGGTTAACTAGCTGTTACCTCTTACATCCCATTGCACTTTTGATTCTTGATACTAAATATGGCAATTAGTATAGCAACATTGTATAGTTTCAGATAAGAACAAAATTTTTTCTCTTGGTCAAGAATGGCTTTTCTCCAAAAAATAAAATAGATGCAAACTAGAGGTAACACAATTTTGTACGCTGCACAATATCTATAGAGAAATATATGTAAAAAAGAAAAAAAAAAGAAAACACAATTCTTGGGTTTTTTTAATAACTAAAGACAAGCAAATAAAATTGAAGTAGTAGTCAACTTATAATTAAATTATCTTAGCTGACATGTTTAATCACTGGTGGAATGTTTAAAGAAAATTAAAATTCTTTCTCTCCCTTATTTCCACAGAGATGATGTGAATTCTTAATCAGATAAGAGCAGAAGATACATTTAGAATCAATCTTATAAGGATATAAACATAGATAATAGGAAATAAAGTAATATAACATGAACTAATAATTTTTTATATATATATATATATATTTATATGTGTATAATTAGTCTGTAAGAGAGATCAATGAGTTGATTTTAAGCTGAGCTATTCTAATATCTGAAATTATATTCCATAGACATGTGATTTGTCACTTCCCCAGGAGTTGTTTTTTTTTTGTCTGCAATGGTAGGACCCAGGATTTTAAAAAGTAACAAACCTGAGAATAAACTTCATTAAAAAGAGATGTAAGTCTCTTCCACAGGTTTCCTGTTTCATCTTTGATGTTTGTTTGAGTTTCAGGAGAGACTGGAATATAGAAAAGTACTGAGTATGTTAACAGTGTTAAGTAGAGAACAGAGTAAGTGAAGTGTTTTCAGTATTTTCAGTCACAGGGCTTATCTGAAGTAAGTGAAATTACTAGTGATATACAAATATACAGTAAGAACAGCATTGGCACTTATAAGTTATTACATCAATAAACTACTCAGTCTCAGTAAATGCTTGGCCTTATGCACTGTTCCGAAAGCTATTGTCTTGTTTTCCATGATATTGAAAGCAGATGAAACTTTTTTCCTGCATCCATCTGACCCTAAGCAACTATTCCCCTATTCATTTTAATTGAATAATTCTGTGGTTTTCAGTTGTTTCTTAAAGCTTCAGATTACTCTGAAAATTATTTCCCCAGACCAAAAAGTGCACACCAAATTGAAGTGTACATGTTTGTGCACATTTTGACCTTTTTTTGGTGTTTGACTTCGGGGTAAGAATTGATGACAGAACATAAAGTCATTATTGAATGCTGTTTATCTTATCCAATATCTTTCTTCAGTTAATGCATATGAAAATAAAAGCTTTCAGTAGATATCATCATTCTATTCAATTTAATACTTCCACCTCAATCCATGAAAAAATAGTTGTTTAGAAAGTCTGAGAATTATGAAAGCTGGGATAAAAAATAAAAATAAAACACTTCCAGACGTCCAGGGAAAAGCAGCCATTCAAGAATCACTTTGTTCTTTTTTATTGAGAGTATCTGAGTCTATACTATCAGTAGTATTGTCTTCATCAATGCCATTGTAGCTCTAAATTTAATTAAAAATATAGTTCTGATGGCTTCATTCCAATTTGAAATTTTTCAATAAAAAGAGTATTTATTAAGATGCATACAATAAATTAATGTATTACATTCCTAAATTACTTTTTTTTTTCACAAATCCTTTCCCACAGATATCCAATTTTTTCATTGTCCAGGTCCTCTGAAGTTCTACTGAATTCAGTAAAGGGAAGATCATCCTACTCCACATGGAGCACAGCACCTAGCAGTGGTTTCTCAACAAGAGAAATGCCTTGTTATAGACGATCGCTACCATTAGTTTTATTATAGTCATCTTCTCTGCTACTAAACTTCTTCCCTGTTTAACCCACAAGATAGCTTTAACTTGTTCTATTTCTATTGGGATTTTAGGGTGCATGTACTTATGAATGTAACCAAAGTAACACCTAAGCTAAAAAAAGTTACCATATTCTTTTTACAGTTTGTGCAGTTGTATATAGTAGCAAGAGTAGATTCAAACTGTCACAGCTTATTTTCTGTGGAAATGCTGAGGCTCACCTAGAAAAGATGAGTCTTGGGTCATTTAGAGCTTAAAAACCTTCTCATGATGAGGAATTATGAAAGGAGGAATTCTAACCTCCTGAAACTTCTCAGGCCCAGCAGTGGCCAGTTTCTGTGATATGGCATTTTGTAGCTTTGCAGTCTGGTAGACAATACTTGTAAGACCTTTGGTCCTGGTTCTGTTCTCATTGCTATTTGTGTAAACCAAGAGTGACCTGAAATTATCCCTGCTTTACAGCATTTTCAAAGAGGGGAGAGATAAGCCTGTACATATCACTTACCAGGGATCTTGAAAGCAAAGAGATTGTTTGGTGCTATGAAGATGTTGTCATAGCTATTATGCATACCAATTACAGTCTATTTTAGGTTGACTAATTAGGGAAAAGTTGAATACAAAAGAAATGCTCTAGGGCCTCCTAATCTGAAATAATATCAGGCTGTGCTTTATCAACTCACTGGGGCCTGTTTGTGAAGATTATATGCATGCTTCTATCTGCTTTGGAGGCAGAGCTAAACCAGAGTGAGCTCTGTGCAGTGGTAGAAAAATAGTGCTGCTCTATGTGCTTGTTGGGTGAGCTGATTCAGACTCTAACATGAAAAGGTCTGGTTTCATATAAATATAAGGAGGCTCTCAAAATATAGGCTCTCAAAATATCTGTTCCATCTCTATAATATTTTTCTTGTTAATATTCCAGGTCTATGGAGGTATCTGAGAATTTCACATTCTTAAATATAATTTTATTAATTGTCTGTATGAGTGTAAAACTTAAGGCTCATAGTGCATTTTCTGTTTAGCTTTCTCTCACATCTTAAATGGCAGTCTTTAAGAATTTTTAAGAGCCTATGGATTTGACAAATCTGATATTAGACTTGGCTTAAAGGAGTCTTTGAAATGTAATATTTTAGGCATGGAACACATTCACATTACTTTGCTAACCTGCCTGCCAAAGGCATGATTTCATCTGGGTTCTGTTTGGATTCTGCAAAATCTCACAGGAAGCAACTGCAGAAAACTGCTGGAGGACACCTACGTTTAAAAAACGTATGTTGCTCTGAGATAAGTTCTCTGTTTCCCTGTTCTTCCCCTTTAAAGCTTGTACATAAATAAGAAATACATTGTCATTCAGGACTGCCTCAATGCAACCACAAGTTCTGTGACTGACATTTATGCAAAATGTTGATAGACAAATTCCGTAGTTATTTATCAACACTAAGCAGTCCCTGCAGACATCACTCACTAACCATATCCCATCATGCCAGCATTCCTATTTCCTTTCAAGTCATTAATCTGTATATGGGAGCTATTTAAACAAATAAACTTACCTAGATATGAAAACAATTGCCGCATTCATACATATATAAAAGGAAAACTTCATTTAATAAAAGACTTTCATTTGGATATATGAGAAATTCCCTGCAATATGTGAAAAAGCAAAGAAATAATACTTCCTTCCTATGTACATCCTTTTTCTTATACAGAGAACTAAGTTAAAAAGTTCAAAAAGTGGAATTTATTAACCCATGCACATGCAGCTTTATCTGTGTGTAGAACTTGAGAATAAGAAATGGGCATAATGACTTATGTTACCTATTTTCTTTTAAGAAAAATCTTATTACCAAAAGTATAGTTTTAAAGGCAAAACTCTGTCTGCTCTGTACAAATTCAGTAGAAAAAAACTCAACTTACTATTCTTCTGATGAAGTTTTTACAGGAAAAGGAGGTTGTTTTTTTTTTCTGGGATATGAATAGAATTTCAGATTTTAGAGTAATTTTAAATGCTTGGAGTATTTAAGACTGAGCAACACTGCATTTTTTGTCCTACCTATATATTCAATACAAAATAATGTATTTTATGCAATATTTTTTAATATCATGAATTGGCACATTCAAAAATATTCATTTGATGGTTTGGTATGCTGATACCACATGAAAAAAAAAAAAAGAATCCTACAAAACAGCTTTCCTGATCAATTACTTGCCACCAAGCCGGACTTCTCTTTGTCCCAGTGCTCTTCAATAACAGATTAAAGTGTTCCTGAATGATGATTTTGTCCATTTATTTTTTATGAGATGATTAAATTCAGAGTACATAAGGCATTCCTTCACTATCTACTTTTAAGACTCAGAAAGTTCTGACCTCAATCTGAATCAGATACACACATCCAGGAGCAGAACTCATCCCCGACAGCTTTATTGGAGGCCTCTTCTTCAGCTTTGGAATGTTACAACAGCAGTGGGAAGTAGCTTTGCAAGAAGGACTCTGTGTTCTTTTGAAAAGCAAGTGGAGGGACTTTCAAGTACTGTAGTCATTTAAAAGGGATGTGTTCTAAGCCCTGCCTTATGTCAGCTCAGCTTCAGCAGGCAGTAGATGCTTGTCTGCTCCTCTCTAATGCAGTGGAAATGGCAACTGTGATTTATCTTTCCAGATGTCCCAAGTCCCTCTGTAGCCTCCTTCAGCTACACAACTATCTTGCCCTGATATCAGCTCTGATACCAACTTTTTCTTGAAGACCATTTTTAATCATTAGGGTCAGGTCCCTAAGTACAGAAATGAGCCCCTAGCAGTGTTTTGAAGAATTATGAAGAAAAAAATCCAATTCTGATAATGCTGATGTTGAGAAAGGAAGTTTAAACAGCCTGTCTGTCTAAAGGAAAAAAATCCCAAGTCCTAAAGTCTCACAAAATTCAGCTCGTAAGAAAAGACAAGATTCAGAGCCCCAACAAATGAAGCTTTTTCTGATACCTTGCAGATGATCCCATCTGCAAGCAAAAGCTATCAGTGCCAGAGAAATAGATAGAAAACATAGGTTTGACTTTTTTTATTAATATACAAATATATTGGGTAGTTTTACCAGTTTTATTACTTACTTCATGGTTAAAACTGGGTGCAGCCAGTCTCAGTTAGCTCCTTGTGATTAAAAAAGATCTGACAATGGACAAAGGATTTATCACTTCTTTTGCTTCTGTTTCCCTGATATCTTCTTCTGTCTTGCCTTTTGATAAAACCCTGAAGTTATACTTGGAAAATCTATACTTAGAAACCCTATTAGAGGTCTACATCAATTTCACTGCCTTATGAATTAGAAAAGGTGCTGTACATCACCAACCTAGACATCAGTTTTTATCCCTCTTCTCTCATCATTGTTCATCAGTTCTGACACACAGCTTAGATCAAGCTGGCTGACTTAAAACAGACAAATCCTTCCACTAATATAGCAGAACAATATTTCAGTCACTTTGCCCCCTGCAAGATGTTAGGAAGCATCCCAGATCATATGGTTACTCAAGCACTCTATGGGATATTTATCCTCAGCTGGGTAAAAGAAACATGCCCAAATAGTTAACTCTTTAGACTGGCCAGTCAGTTAATGCGACTCTCTGTGGCTGATGAATTGGGTCCTCTTCCAAGGAGAGGAATTGCTGCTATGCTGCATTTGGGAAAATGTGATTTAGAAGGTAAATTTCCCAACAGCAAGCTAATTCATGTGAGCTTTACCTTTAACACATGATTTAAGGAACACAAGTCACTGCCAACCTTGTGACAACATATTTAGGTGCAAATTTTCCAAGAAAACATTTTTGGATTCATAAACCCCATTCTTCATGTTGCCAGAACTTAGTAAGTCTGATTTTCTTATGCCTGAAGTTATGTTTTAAAATGAAATGGTACATGAAGTTATTTTCTTTCTCTACCTGAGCTCTTCCTATATTTCAGATAAAATCAAGTACAATAATTATGAGTATATATACTTATGCTGCTGGAAAATATATGATTCTCTCACACTTAAGAAATATGTGATTCATTCAAATCTCATCAGTTCATTAGAGAGTATGTGAATTTCACCCAGAGGGCAACAAATGATATGTTGATAAATCCAATTATCATAATTTTGTTAGATTAACTGTCACAATGGGAAAATACCTTACTAAAAATACTTTAAAAGAGAAATAGAAAGGCAGTCTGCTATAATGAGGCTATAAAATATGCATGTGCATTTTAAGAACCATCCATTGCCCCATGCAGACGTACAGTGTACTTGTTATTTCAGGAAGTTAGTGATGCATACATGTTAGAGAAGCATGTCATGCCATCTTCTCATTTCAGTCCACAAGAGACAAAAGTCAGCACTAAGTGAAGAAAATGACGTATTCACAAAGAGTGGATTTTTTTTTATTTAGATGGTACCACAGAGTACAGTGGATCCCTTTGCAACTCACAGCTCAGTTATCTCACAGGTAGTAGTAGTTCTCACAGCAAACTTATGGGTTCCACTCTGAGGAATGCTGTGCTTTTGTCACAGTGATGTGGAATAACTGGAAGCTCGCAATTTGTTAGCACAACCGTCTAGACTCCAGTCACTCACTTTGTGGGATGGAACAAGCAGAGCCTCAAGACCACCACAGTTTCTATTTTCTGGCTCTGTCGCAGCCTTCCCTTGTGTGGTGTGAACTCTTCTGGTGCATGAATGTCTGCATTTGGGACAGATTGAATAATGGTGGGAAGAAAGTTGACTGTAAACTAGAGTTTACCTCATCCTCAGTCAACTGGGACTGAATATCCCCAAAACAACCAAAGAGTTTCTTGGCATTAATTTCATCATTTCCCTGTTCAGTTAAAGTGTTGGTCTTTTACAGATCCTTTATGGAGCAGAGATTTGATGCCAAATTTTGGTGAGAAGATAAAAATAGGTACCTCCTCAGGTACAAAAGTACAAAGGTGTACAAAAACAATCATCATCAGAAGTAGTGCAAGAATTTTTTTTTTTTAATATATTTTCCTTTAAGTTGTATTTGGATTAAAACAGGTTCCCATGTAATTCGGAAAGGGTATGAATATATGTCTGTAAGTCTAGTACATCTGTGTCACATGTGGCATGTTGTTTATATCCCTGTTGCAAATCATAAAGAGCTTAAACTGATGTCCCTTGTACTCAGCGCAAATTCCTGAATCATCAGGGTTTTGATTTTTGTAAGATCT
Source organism: Phainopepla nitens (assembly GCA_013400175.1). Taxonomy (NCBI): domain Eukaryota; kingdom Metazoa; phylum Chordata; class Aves; order Passeriformes; family Bombycillidae; genus Phainopepla; species Phainopepla nitens. The sequence goes on from VXBQ01011151.1 coordinate 1,828,969, forward strand.
CACCATCCTGCATCTGAAAATCCTTAGAAGAGCAGTAGGCCTCTAATAAATGTTCTGAGTTTGACAAACTGCCATTTCCAATTAAAAAAAAAAAAANCCATTAGGACTAAGTTTAAACAAGAGGACTTGGGATCTCCATCATCCCAACTCTTCTTTTCAGAACAGGAGCTTCTTTTGAAAACTTCTTTTATATCCTTTAAGCTATTTCTGAGTAAGAATCAGATATTTGTATCAAACAAGAATTTGGACTTCAATAAAAATAGTTTCTTCTGGGTTTAACATGGTGGAAAAATGCTACAAATTTATTTTGCTAAGTCTTTGAAAACCTCTCACTTACGTAAAAAAAACCCCAAAGAATCCCACAAAAAACCTCACAAAAAACTGATTGCATGGAAAATTCTGGTTTTACAAAAACTTAAGGCCAGTATGCCATGCATTTAATTTTTACTATAGCTAAATAAATAATAAATAGCTGTACTTCACAGCCCTCAGCTTGTCCACATAACCTGATGAGAAGTACCTATCCATTCTACATCATTGCCATTTACCTGATAGCAAATGAAAGCCATGCTAGAATATTATGATCCTCATTAACATTGATTGCCATGAAAACAATTATATTTTCTGCTTGTAGTACTGGCTGTTCCAGTATCATGTCCATAAACTGGTAACTAGCTTTATGGTCTGGTTCCAGAAATTGCAAGACCATCTAAAATGACATAGGAAAAACCAAAGTGAGGTAATAGAATAATGGTGGATACCATTCTTCAAATCCCTTGTCACAATGAGATTGTCTGTCACACACCCAAAGGTAATTTGCTGAGACCCCACAAGGGATTTTGGAAATATATTCCTCAGCATCTCAACCCACCATATGTTTCATTAATCGCCACTCTAAAGAGAGCACTGCTTTGATCTTCCATCTCCTCCAACGCCATATCTTGGAAAAATATGTTTTCATTTCTGATTTCTTCTCATAGAGGTAGAAGAAAATGAAAGAAAGGCATTTGACAATTTTTTAATTTGTGCTGCTGAAAAACCTTTTTATATCATGTTCATAAATGTAGTAATTTAAGCAGCACAGAAAAATAAGTCAACAAAAGGCCAGGGAAAACTCAAAAAGTGCAGATCTGACAGTGACAATATAGTGCTGGAAGGCAGACTCCAGGGTGAATAATTTAATTTCTGTAATTTCCTTACTTGTCCACTGAATAGACACAATGGTTGATTTCATTGAAAAAGGACCCAAATGAAACCATACTCCTCCTTTAATCAAAGATGGAGTATAATATTGTGCATATCTACAAAACTAATCAGTGTCTTACAATTCAGAGGTGGAAAGAGTATCTAAACAGCTCAAATTACCACAGTACTGTACTACTCACTTATATGGTCTGCATCATCCGCTCTGTGAGTATCAGTTTCCCTACCAGAAAATTTTCTAACTGTCTAAATTTCCAACAGTTCCAATAAGTTTTCTTCTAAAAATTTATCAGTCTACCATAGAGCCTCACATCTCCTTGGTGTCCCGTTAGGTACAGATCTGGGCCAGTTAGAGTTTTTTTGGACATTATGGCTGTCTCATTTAAAAGTCAGATACCAGTCTCCCATGCTGGGTTTGAAAATGAAATTTAATTCAGTGAGACAGAGGAGATTTCAGAAACTAGCTTCAAGTCTGATCAGGTTTTTAAATTTATAATTTAAGGTGTGGAAGAAAATAGCTAGTTTAGATCATTTAAAGAAGTTTTATGAGCCTTTTGCACTTTTACAATTTGGATTCATTTTAACAATTATAATATTGGGATTTTCAGGCAGTACTGTACTCTTAGCATTTTTAAAACCTTTCAAAATATTCTAGAATGTCACATTTCTAGAAAGTACATGGACAACTATGTAATAAAAATTGGACTATATATCTTATGTAATATATTTTCTGAAATTATTTTGGCATTCCTGTTTAACTAATTTTTGGTTCTTAAATAACTTTTTTTTTTTACCAAAAAACTGCCACCCATCAGGCATTCATGCATATAGTGATTTTTTTTAAGTTTTTGATAAGATATCCAAACACACTTGCACGGAATACATTCCATTATACATAAAATTTAGCATTCAGTACGTCAGTGCATCCAATTTCCCTCCTCCTCTCAGATGCAGTCATACTCAAAGTTGAGATTCCTAAAACTGAGTAAGGTGAGAAAAATACCCATAAAGTCCATTAGAATCAAATTATGAATCAATTAGATGTGTTATGAACATAATGAGCATGGATAGTAAGAAAAATAATCTTGTCATAGATATTTACTTACACATGCGTTAGCTATCCCTGTTTTCAAAGCTTGTTTTCATTTATATTGTATTGCTCGTCATTATGCTAAAACAAGCTACTGGAGTAAATAAAAAGGAATTGTAATGAAAACAGTAACTGGCCTATTGTTGTTTCTCTCCCTCTTCCCCAGTCATTGTACTGAGGCTGACCAGAGAAATCTTTTTCTATGTAATTTGATCTTGGGCTGTAACCAGCAGGATAGTTTTCAGGATTTTAAATAGCATGCTTATTTCACAGGATTGCTTTATAAAATGAAACTCAGTGCCCATGTTCCCTTACCCATGCTGCTTCAGAGAAAGCCGTATGAAGGGCATAACACTGTATGGTATTTGAAATCACACATAGATAAAAGCAAGAACTTCCTACAACTAGAAATATAAAGACTCTTTGAGGCATTAGACCAGAAATGTCACAATATTTTGTTTTCTAGAAAAGTGGTAAAAGACTGCAGGGGATGAAGAGAACTCAAATACTGTCCAGTGCAACATGGTTTAGCTCCAACTGGCAACAAAGCACCATGCAGCTGTCACTATTGTAGTTTAGACACAGTATTTCAGCAAGTCCCAAGGAGCATGCTGTTAAATTGTCCTATGGAAAGAGTTCACAGTTTATTGATGTTTGCTGTAGACTTCAGAATTTTATATGTTCTAAACCTGAACTCTGAGGTATATTTATGAGAGCCAATAAATAGTTAAGATAGTGCTCAAACAAATTTATCTAATTGGCATAGTGCTCAAAAAATTTTTTATCATACTGTCAGGAATGTATTTTTCGTATGTACTTACTAGAATTAGTATGTGGCTGGTATATCTAGAGAACCTATCCACAGTAGAATGGGACACTTTTCTTTAAAATAAGGAATTACCAGATCTTTTGTAGACAAAGAGACACAGCTAATAGACTCACTTCCCAGCACGCTCTTGAGACAATGGATGAATATATGAACAGGATTAATATTTCATCTTCCCCTTTCTGAAGCAGAGGGCTCAGTAGGATGAGGAAATACCTCTTTCTCCTCTCAGCCCTTACTCTACTGATGTCGTCAAAGCCACACTATCCTGAAAGCTTCCTCTAGAGGGCGAGTTCAATCGAGGCCTGAAAAAAGCCAAGTCAAATCAAGCTCTGAATATCTTCAGTTTCCATGACCTTTCCCAAAGCTTGATTACCCTCAGTGTGAAAAAAAATATGTCCTTATATTTAAGCAGAATTCCCATCTTTCACCTTGTGACTGCTGCCTCATACTTCTCACTGTGCCTCTCTGAGGAGAGTCTGGCTCTGCCTGCCCTACACTCCAGCTGGGAGGTTGAAGTTTCCCCAGCATCTTCTTGTACACGATGTTCCAGTGCCTTCACTCTCTTGGAAGCCCTTGACTGCACTGACTGCAGCATGGCACGGTCCATGAGGAATTAGGGAGCCCAGAAATGAACACAGGACTGCAGGTCATCCTTCAGAAAGAGGGAAAGAACTATTCCTCCCTGTGTGTTGGCTGCACTCCTACCACTGCAGCCCACTGTGCTGCTGGCCATCTTCACTGCAAAGGCAAATTGCTGACTTTCAACTGCTTCAACCTCAGGATACTGGGTCAACACTGAACATAGAATATTCTATATTGTATATGTATAACATATACGTTCTATATTCATTATACTTCATTTGATATTTAATTAGGTGAAGGAAAAAGGTAGGTGAAGAAAAAACAGTTTGTCAATAACTGAATGGCACAGCACAATGCTTTTGCTCAGTAAGACTGCAAATTATCTGAGTGGTCCAGCTTATGGCCCGTCAGCTCTTGGTGCACAAAGCTGCTTTTTGGGCTTGTACTTTTTCCCTAGTCTGTGCCGTTGAATAGGATGGAGATTTAAAGACACCTGAAGAAAAATTCTCTGTTCCCTAATTTTAAGGAAAACAGAACCAGTCTTAATTGCTTGCAGGTCTGCAGGAGTCTTTCCATTGGACTGGGATCAAGATCTGTAAATTTAATAGACATCTACCACAGATCTCCAGGCACAATCTGATATTAGGCTGTTACTAAATCAAACTGTTGTTCTTTGTTTATGTAAAACTTTGGAAGAAACTTGGATTAAGAAAATGTATGGTTCATTCTCTCAAAAAAACCACAGGAGTTGTAGATTGCTTTACTACTTGCCTTAGGCTTTCAAAATAGTCTGTATTATGTCTCTTCTACAGTCTAAAGAAAGTAAAACAGAATAAAGATTCTAGGTTGTCCTGGTTTAGGGCAAATTTGGGAGAAAACCTCCAAAGGGGTTCCTCCAGAAAGCAAAATTCAAGTGGCCTCTCCCCTAACTGGTTTGGGAAAAGATTTCCTTGAAGAGAAGTGGAAAAAAAACCTGTTTATTCAACAGACAAAACACTCTCTAGCACAAAAAAAAAAAAAAAAAAGAACAATATTAAACAGCAAAACCTCTCGCCGTTCTGAAGAAATGACAAATTCAGAAAGTTCCTCTTGTGGGCTGTAGCTCTGGTCACTCAGTCTGTCCCCAGTTCCTCTGGTGCTGGAAAATGCTGTGGCCCAGGCCAGGCCCCAATGGGCCACAGGTGGGAGTTCCCAGTCCTCACTGGGTTTTCAGTCCAGAGCAGATGGAAATAGTTCCGAGAAAAAGAGCAAAACCACAGTCCAGCCAACTTCTCTGTCTCAACTAGCTAAAAACTAACTAAAATGCAAAGGAGAGCTCTCTGCCGCTGTCCACTGCAGACAACATTATTTGTGGGAAGGGCAGATGAAGCTCTTATCCCTACGTTTTGAAAACAACTGTCTCAGACATTCTGCCGCTTCTCCTTCTTCCCCCTTCACTCTCAGATCCAGTCCCAAAGGTGTAACACTTATTTCTGGGCTAAGCAGATGAATGGGGACACAATTCAGCATCCCAAGGTCACCACAGGACTAACATTACTTGATTAACTAATTGACATTAATAAGCATTGATGACGTACTGATCTTTAGAAATATTTCACAAAAGGTATGATAGAATGAAAACCATGTCTAATGGTTTTCAAAAGCTATTAATATTAGTCAAAAGTTTGGGGTCTTTTTGGTGGTTTTTTTGTTAGCTTGGTTTTTATTGTTGCATTTTTTCTTGTGTTTTTTGGCAGGGGTTTTGTGGTTTTTTGTTTGCTTGTTTGTTTTTTGTTTTGTTTTTGGTTCTGGTTTTGACTTCAGTTTTGGTTCTGGATTCAGTTTCTCCCAGATCCATCAGATTATTTCATATTAAACTGAATTTTTCAGTGTCAGTTTAATCCTGCTGAAAATGTTGGCCACAATGCAGCAAAAGCTGGCATGGAAATGCTTTTGTCAGTAGCATAGTTTGTCTTATATATGGAATAATCAGACCTATACAGTCCAAGGAGGTTGGCTCTTTCATATCAGCTGAGAATAGTCACACATCTCTGGGAAGGCAGTCACAGATCAGTGTATCATCATACATTGGGGGTCACAGTCATAGAGTATGAGGGAATTCACATCAACTGATGTTTTAACTTTGGTCATGAGACCTACCCTTGAAACACTATCTATGCATGAGGGAGCAGCATCTAGGGTAGCCTACACACTACAGAAATAAGAAAAGGAAATAACAGAATATACTAGGACTGAAGCTTTTGAGGAGCTTTCTAAGAAGTGCTCTGTTCTTCAAAAGATATTAAAAACAGACAGCTTTTTTGAAATGAAATGGATCACATTATACTTTTATACATAATCTGAATCAGAGCTAATATAATTATTATACAATTGAGTTATCAAACATCCTATAAGAGGTCAAGTGTTAGTGCTTCAAATGTTGTTTTATTAATTCATCTTCTTAGCCTATCTAGTTTCTCCATTTTGTCCTTAATGTATATTAAATTTATTATAATTTTGATGAGGTCTAACATGGACTTCATCATCAGTCTTCTATGGATTAAGTTTCTTTCTTTCAGTAATCCCTGAAGTCTGGGATGAACTATTGTATTGATGTGCTTTGCGTATCATAAATCATATATTATCCATTCTACATTTGCCTTAGTATATAATGTAATTTTATTTATTTATTTATTTACTTTAACCACTTAATATTTTGAGTGGCTACTCTCATCCATTTCATCCAGTTAAATAGAGGTAAGAATGATATTATAGTGATGACTAAACATGCTCCTTAAATCCAATGCTGCATATGTATCTGTAACAGAAACAACAGGCTAATGCTTTCTCACATCTGTGTAAATGTACTTGTTCAGGATACCATAATCTTGGCCTGAGCTCTCTGTGTGTGTACCGGGTTTGTGTGGAAAGGTTTTGGAAGAGGGGGACTGCAGAGGTGATTCCTTGAGAAGATGCCAGAAGGTGCCCACATGTCCAGCAGAGCCAGGGCTGTTGCTGGTGGTAGCACCTCTGGGATAACATAAATAAGGAGGGAAATGGAGCTTCTGTGCAGCAGCTATGGGAAGTGCGGAGTGAGAATATTTGAGGAGCAGCTCTGCAGACACCAAAGTCAGTGAAGAAGGAGGGGCAAGGGGTGCTCCAGGCACTGGAGCTGAGATTCCCCTGCATCCCATGGAGGAGCCCCAGACTGGAGGAGGCGGATGCCTGAAGGGGACTATGACCCCATGGGAAGTTCACACTGGAGCAGGCTCTGCAGCAGGACCTGAGGTGCTGTGGGGGATCCACACTGCAGTAGTTTGTGAAGAACTGCAGCCCATGGCAAGAACCCATATGCTAGAACAGGAGAAGAGTATGAGAAGGAAGAAGTGGTGAAGATGTGTGAAGAAATTACTCTAACTCACCTTCCACATCCCTCTGTGCTGTTTGGAGGAGAAAGTTGCAAACTCATTAGTGAAACTGAGCCTGGGAAGAAGGGAGCAGTGAGAAGAAGGTGTTTTAAGATTTGGGGTTATTTCTCATGATCCTACTCTGATTTGATTGTTAAGAAAGTAATTTCCCAAAATTGAGTTTGTTTTGCCTGAAATGGTAATTGCTGAGTGATGTCCCTATCCTTATCTCAATCTATGAGTTTTTGTCATATTTTTTTCCCACTTTTTCGTCAGTTGAGAAAGAGAGTGATGAAGGGGCTTGATGGCACCTGGCTTCCAGCCAAGGTCAACTCACCACAGTCTGCATGGGACTGTTGTTATTCTGAAGATAAGTAAAAAATTAATAGTTTTAAATCTATATCCTTATATACTCATCACATAAATAAACTTCTGATTCTTGATAAATATATTGGTATAATACTGTTCTACTTCAAAATATCTAAAATTCACCATATCATCACCAAAATAAGAAAAGAGATGAACACCATCAACAAACAGAAAATAAAGAGAATTTATGGTGTTCGTGAGGAAAAACTTGTAAAAATGTTTTATATAGCATGCATTTGCTTGTTTGTTTCTTTGACTACCTATGAAGGAAACAGCAAAAATCTCCTAAGTCTTTAATCCTAAGCTTTTTAATTATAGATTTATCCTTCCATTATCATTTTTCCAGTAACTTATGTAGGTCTGATACTTGCAAATCCCCCTTTCAAATGTAACAGACAAGATCTTTTACCTGCAATTAGGGTCTTGCACAGCATCATGTTCTGTGAATAATTATCAGAAAAGTACCAGGGAAGGTCAAAAGATCTGGCTTTCAAATTATCTTCTTCCGTGCTTAGTGACACAGAAAATGAAAAACCGTCAGATCTTTCTGGGTTTGTAGCTTTGCTGCTTGAGTCCTCAACAATGCAAAGTAGTTTCCCTCCATTGCTTACAGTGAAGAGGGAAGCTACAATACTGAAAACTCATCATGAATCTGGACAATAGGAGTACCTGCTCATGCAGCTAACCAATTTTAGAATCACTTCAATAAGCAGAGGCTTTAGAGTTGGAAACAGAATAGTAAAGCACTTCACATAAGGGAAATATGGAATAGGTAAAGTGTTTACTTAGAAGAATAATGAGATATTTTTACTTGGATAAATGTATTCAGAGAAAAGTTTGTACTGCCTATTTCCAAGAAGTTTAAAACTGACAACAAAATTATAGGCAGTACCTGGATAATCAATGATTTTATAGACGGTTTTAGAGACATGTAAAGACATTCCTGGGTATGAGTCTCAAAGTCCAGGAAAGAGCATAAAAATTTCTTTGGGGATTGTCCTGTTAAGAAATAGAAATGTTTTCTCTTCTTTTTTTTTAGGCAGATTCTTTGTTCCTCACCCCCATCAGCCTTCATCTGCCTCTCCCCCCTCCCAACACACACAAGTTCCACACCCAAAGCAGAAGAGAAATAGTCATTTCCTCCTCAATCTCCACCAATTTTCCTGACGTTGTAATTAAAGGGCTGACAGGGAAAGTGCAGTACTTGCTGTGAAATGAAATTGTTACACTAAAGAGAGTCCTAGACAGCTCAGTGATAAGATAATTTAGATGGCAAGGGAAAGCAGCTAACGTATATGTGGGTATAAATGACAAAGAGTGGAGATTCAAGCTTTTGAAAACGTGGTTCAGACATCTCATCTTGAGACTGTGGGGAAGAAGGTGCAGAGCTCTGCTTTAAGCTTTTCTGCCAGTCATAGGTGGAAGCTGAGAGTTATTGAGCAGGAACTGCATCTGAATGAGAAAGTAAGAGACAGCAGCAAACTGATGGCAGGTAAGTGTTGTTAAAGCCGAACATTGTAGTGAGGGGAAAAAAGTAACAAGTAGAAAGAAAAACATGGTGGTTACCTAAAGAAAGAGTACAAGAACAATTTTATATATTCCTTTCAGATACAAGAAGGGATAATGAGAACATGGAAGCTGAATTGTATCTATAAATGAACAATCTTCCTAACACTTTTTTTTTAAGCAAAACAAGATGAATTATATAGAAATTACTTCTGTCTTCTTCTGAAAAGAGACCTAATAATATATAAAGATATAAAACCTATGATATCTTCAGGAGGATTGGTGCATGAAGTATTATATGTATAAAAGGAGAATATCAGAAGAAAGGAATGGCATTTGCAAATTTCCTGCCAGCATAAACCATTTGCACTGCGGTGAAAGATAGAAATGTCAAGAAAATAATTGGAGGAAACTTTGAAGACTTTGTAGGTCTGAATGACAATCTAAATTGGAAATTTAAGCACCACAATGCCCATAATAAAGGATCTCCATTACTCTGACGTTTCAAAAATATGAAAACCATGAAGTGGTTCACAGGAGGAGCTAAGTCACTGTAATATGTACTGCCTGAACAGCCAGAAAGACCAGCAGCTTTACTTGTTTACTTCAAAGAAAGAAGTTATATAGACAAACTATTTGTATGTGAATTGACAATGGTAACAAAAATTTTGAAGTAGTAAGAATGGGTAAAATTCTTAAAAGATTTTAATTTGAAAATGTACAGAACTGAAGGACAGTTAAAAAAGAAAGGTGTATCTACAACACTCTAAAGCAAGTTCAAAAAAAATTTTAAACTATTGCTTCTTTTTTTTTTTACCTTTTAATCAATGTTTTAGTTTCATGTCTTCACATGACCAGAATACCAGATCACCAGCTATAGAATCAAACTGGAGTCTGAAAGAGTATCTTCTTTATATTACAGCCAAAGTAAGGACACACACATCCTGTAAGAAAGCTTACTGCTGAGAGATTTTTCGCTTATAATTTTGTAATACTGGGTTTGAACAAAGATAAAAACCAATTTTGAGAATCTTCAAGGTCATGTCCAAGCTATGTACACAGTTTTTTGAAAATCTGCTGTGATAAAAGATGTTTACAAAAATCACAGTTGAATGATGGCCTGCTTACGAAATATAGCTAAATATCAGTTTTGTATAAAAAGGAGGGACCAGTAAGTGTGGGTAAATGTATGCTGTAAAAATCAAGGCAATATCTGCTGAACATTCATAAAGAGCTGCTGAAAGACAATTAATGAACTTTCATGCAGAGAATGTTAGTCTGATGTCCCCAGGCTAATGAACAATGAAACGTTGAAGAAATCTCTGAATGAAGAATAAGTGAATTTCCACAAATAATTTTTTCTTGTTAATGGAATAATGCTTGAAGACAGAATGATTATTTGTTGCTTATGTTTCTATTATCTATCATCAGATAATGGTTTCAATGTCAAATTTGGTGAAATAGATTCCAAAATGCAATCTGTGCCTAATATCTTTGAATTATCACCCATCTTGCTTTTCTTTTTCTTATCCTTTTTCAATTTTAAAGTCACCATTATATTTCTTTTCATCTGCCTGCTGAAATTCATTGTACTTGTTTAGACTCTTCGCATTATTCCTTTGTTAATGAAGTGCAATAATCCTGAAATATTTCCTCATTATAGTTAATGGCATCAAATCAGATTACCTAACATAGCAACCGTTACCAAGAAAGTCAACATCTCAAACTATATGATCCATGTTAGTATTGTTAAATGCTTACTTTTATTTTATTTTAAAGCCTCATCTAACCTCCCTTCTTCAGAGGCAAGGTTTGGCATTTTTTCCTCAGTAGTTATTTGTGATCTCTTAGCACTAAAAAGAAAACAGTTTTGCTAGGACTCAACAGTTGTCATGCTGTCAAAGAATTCTGAACAGCAGTCAAATGAAATAAAAATCATGTTTCTTTGCTAGGGTGGCTTGTTAATAAACAGGAAATTGTAGGACAAACTGATTTGTAAAGTGCTTACTGTGTTTATAAGCAAATTTAGATAGGTGTCTGGCGTGGACAGTTCTGCACCTGTAAAACAGCATCCATAAAGAAGACATCAGAAAAAGGACTTGATTAATAAAAAAACTTTCTTTATGCCTGTCACTTCCAGTACTTAAAAGTGTTGTACTTATTAATGGTTCTGTGTAAGTATTTTTTCCTACAATAAGTGGAAATAATATATTTTAAATTTTTTATCATGATCTCTAATATTTTCCCAGTGACTAAAGATCTTAGCCCAGGGAATTGGTGGAGTCGCTGACCCTGGAGGTGTTTAAAAAAAGCCTGGATGTGGCACTTAGTGCCATGGTCTAGTTGTCAAAATGGTGTTAGGTCATAGGTTGGACTCAATGATCTCAAAGGTCCTTTCCAACTTAGTTAATTCCATGATTCTGTGGGTCTGTGATTCAGAATGAAGTGAAGTACAGTTCATCGTATGTGATGTCCTATTGAGAAATAGAGAAAGAGACAGTAGGATTCACCCTCAGGTTTCAAGATAATTTGTAAATATTTGGAGGAGGCAGCGGCTATTTCCACACACAGTCTGTAAGGTTGCTGGAGCACTTATCTGCTCTGCTGAAGTGCTGGGACCAAAACTCTCTTTTCATTTGATTTAGAGCAGATTTGAATTTGACTTTTCTATGTCTCAAGAGAGTATGATAATTTCTGGCTTGCAGGATACTCTGGAATGAGTAAATATAAGTATCAATCTCCTTTTGAAGAGGTTCTACTTCATGTAACCAATATTAATTCAGGAAGAGAACATGAATCACTTTGCATAATGTAATCGTTGTAGTACTCAACTAGATGCAAAGACAGCTGGATTCCAGCCTGATTCACTGGGTTCCTTCTGTAGCCCATTGTGTTGGTTTTACTTCATTTTGTATTTACAAAACACAAAATTTCCCATGCCTTTTTCTATTCAGGAACTTTTATTTAACATTCTGAAAAGAACTGGCTTGACACTTCTTCAATTTTTCTCTGTATTGTGCTTTGCTAGAAATGTGAAAATCATATTTGAAATTATTTTGAGTGTTTCAGAGATGCGAATTTCAGCAATAAATAATTTCTCCAAAGGGTTAGTTCTTTGGGTACTTCTTCTTGTCAAAGTTTGTTGAAGAGTTGAAATATAAGTCAGATTACAGATGTTTGCTATTAACTTGGCAAGTCTTATTGTTATTGATATTATTTTTCTTCTTCATTCTTAAGCACCTTAGACAGTGACTATTTATTTAGTACAGAAAGTCTGCATGGGTTCCTCTGACAGTAGGAAAAATTAAAACCAAAGTTTTTATAGGCTTTCCTATGTTTTAAAAATGTATGTTGTGCTTTAATTAAATGCAGATTAGATTCAGACCAACATTTTTAAACTTGCCTATTTTAATTTGTTAGAAGATTAAAAAATGTCCTAAACCAGAACTGGCAAGAAAAATTCCTTCCTCTTCCTTTCCCAGATTTTCAGTAATATAATGGATTTTCTTTGTGGAATTTTAAAATTTTCTAGGTCATATGAATCAAAAGAACCCCTTTTGCTCTGGCACTCCTTCAGAGTTAATGCCAATTTCTTTGGTCTGTGAAGTTGCACTTTACTGCTCTGAATACCACTTCCACTTTGATTTTGGGCTATAAGGAGATTATTTAAATTTATGTGATTCTCAAGTGTGCCAATCTCTCTAAGGCTTTATAGCCTTTTGGCACATCTTCTGGCAGCTAAAGTATGAAATATGGTAAGCAGATACAAAGATGATTAAGGACTGTTTGGCATTTGTACAAAATATTTTTAAATGTGTATTTATTTAATAGTGGTTCAAAATCTCCATTTTTGCTATATGTGATATAGCAGTTTCAATTTGAGTGAAGTGTAAAAATAAATCACTATCTATGACAATGATTTTTCTTTGATGGAATACTTTTGCTGAAGAATGGAAAAAAGTACAAAAGAAACTTTAAAAAGAGTAAGGAACTTCTGTGGCTACAGGAGGGTTTCATAAAAGGGCACTTAATAACCAGCTTTTTTGCCTCTCAGAATTTCCTTTGACAGTCACAAATTCCTAATGCTAGTGCATGAAAGAATATAGGGGTGGTCTTCCTTAAGTATTAAAATTTATTTCAAGTTTTGTTTTGTTCCTTTTTTCATCAACTATGAGGTCTCATTCCACTACTTGCTCTATTCTAACAATAGTGACTATCTGAATCAACTGTATTTTGAAAAATAAAAAAAAAAAAAACATGTTTTTCTTGTTACCTGTTAATATTATGAACATTGTGTAGTTACAGAAACTTTTAGACTTTTAAACTTTCCTTTTTTCCATATAAACTCCTAGCAACTGCTTTCGTAGTGGAAGGATGTGGAATCCTAAAACAAACACAAGCATTCTGTAACACTTAAGTTCTATATACACAGACTTTCTGCAGACTTCAAAACCAGGGCCTAGTTACAAGTGCACTGAAGTCAGAGAATCCACTTGACTTCAGAAGTCTTTGATTGCTTTTATATTTCTTCAGTCATTTTGGCAGTTTTCTCTGGTATTAAAAAGAAGATTCACATCTCTTAACCAGAGATAATTGTGAATGGTGAAATCACAATCATAACATAACATCACATCTTCATAACATCAATATAAAGAAATAGTAGGAAAAATAGGAGTATTCAGTAACTTGGTTTGGAGTAAAAACAGGGCACTCTTCAAAGTTAGACTTACAGTTCTGGTTTTTGGGAATCATTTGCCTACGTCTCTAAGAGATTCATCCTTGCTCTTCTGTTATCTACAATATTTCTGACCACATTGCTCGTCCTTCCAGCGTTTTCATCGTGTTGTAGCTGAAGAGTAACTTCAGTAGTTCCCAACCTCTGAATTACCAATATTTGCTAAATAACCCATTTTAGCCTTATCCTTTGGGCTGTTTTCCTCCCAGAACCTGTTTCTTCAAAGCCCTTTTCCATTATTTCACAATAACCACAGTAATTTGCTTGTGTCAGTAACAGTGCACTGTGCACTGTTAGAGCTGTAGAAAAACATTCCAGATATTTGTCTTAATAAAATGCAACTGGTAACTCTAATTATTTTAATACTGCTTTCTCCTACAAAGTAGTTTTATTGTGTTAATGTCAAAACCATTTGAAGCATGACATGGATCAGAAAGGTATTTCTGGAGAAATTATTTCATTTAGAAGGTAAAATAAATATTTATCTTGTGCATCTTTCCCATTCAGCTGTGTCACTCTCTGCATGCTGATTTTCATTTCTCAAAACCTTTCCACAATTCATATGATATTTTACATGAATACCCTCACAAGAATGAAAAGATATAACTGGGAATAAGCAACAAATGTTAGGATTTAATCACAGTATGGTCAGACTCCTCAAAATCTTGGTTCACATTTCCATGATATAAAAATTTTAAAGAATTAATTTTGTTATCATTAAAATTAATGGCATTTTTATCAGTCAAGCCCAAGTAGAAAAAAATTTGCTCTGAGAACAACAAAAAAATGTTAAATTACCTGATCAATGTCAAAAAAATTCAAGACAAGAAATTTTAAGAAAACTTTTACTAGCACACCCTCGATATTTCTTGATTTTTGTGACTCAGTTAAACACTTGTTCCCTTATTACATAAACAGCTTTTAAAATACTTGTTATTTCATTTCTGTGAATAGAACTGTAGCAAATACTTTAAGATTTAATGCTTTTTCCAGTTCAGAAGGAATGCTGTGTGTTTTTTCTAAAGATTACCTACTTTTAGTTACTTTCAGTACTTCTGTACTTCAGGTACAGAACTTCAAATAGCTCTCAAATATTAGTTTGTTTGGAATATCTTCCCAATAAAAGTGGTGGAAATTTCATCAGTAATATCACCCAAAACTGCAAGATGAAATGCTATCTATCTGGTCCATTACTGGCCAAATAATTAACTAATTTTTATAGGGAAAAATATCAAGAGATTTTTGTACCACACTGCCTTTCTTTGAAAACCATTTTTTAAAAGTCCCTCAGACACTATTAGAAAGCTTACTTTGCAATTTTAATGTGAAAATAGCAAAGCAAAATATTAAGTCTTTCTAAAATTCTGAGTCAGATCATGAACTATTCTTCTCAGAAGCTTTTATTTTTTCTGCCTCATTTTTTATAAGTTTCTCATTACAATCCTCTTTTCCTACATGAGAAAGGGTTTACAGATATTGTTTTGCTAAGTTTTTTCACTTTTTAAAATTCAAACTCATTTGTTTTAGAGTAGAACTGACTAATTAGCACTTTTTGTAATTATATACTGTGGATTTTTATTTCAACTTGTTGATGGAAGAAAGCACAAACTAAAATTTTGTTGTGCTGAGATTTTTCACAAGCTTCCTCAATATTTTTTAAAATTTTATTTATTTTTATTTTGGAAGCATGCTATTTTCAGTAAAACATTATTAAAGGTATTAATCTATATACAAGACATATTCTTTTCCTCTGAAACAAATGGCATTTTCCTACAGTGACCATACAGTAGCATCTAAAATATCCCATTTCTTCCTCAGAAATGCTACCAATAGAAAATAGCAATTTTGTATCAAATACCTTTGTTTATTTATTGTCAACAATATGGGCATAGAAAGATAAACTGCTCCACTGTCACATTTTGATTGTTCATTTAAACTTCAAAGAGATATAATACCAAAAATGTAAGTTTTCATATCTGAACAGAAGTAAATAATGGTCCTGTCCTTTATTTTTCCCTATCTTTTTTGTTTGCTCTCTCAACTTTGGCAGAGGAATACACCCAGGATATCACTACCTTAACAGTTAATCAATTTTTTAGACTAATGGTTTTCATGTCCTTTTGTTAGAGGTTCCCCCTCCTTTTGCTCAAGCAGCTGCTATTTTCTCTGAACCATAGCAACCAGTCAAGCAAGCAGAATAAGTAGTTCCCTGAGAAAACAACACCAACTCTGCTCCATAGGTGATCTAGTGAAGAGAGCTTAATAGCAACCACCCCTGTCCTCTATTACTGGGCTCATAAATATGACTTCTCACCAATGAGGAGTATTATCAGGAAGGGAGGTGATATCAGTAAATATACCAGCACTTGTCTGTGGTCTGCAGGCGGATAGAGTTGAAAAAATTCTTTCAGTGGTCTTCTATGTATTTTGGATCCCAATGCCATAAGAGTAATTATTTTTGTGCTAGGAAGAGGCCAGCTTGTAGTAGCAGAGAACTGTGGAAGAGGCTACATGGCTGGAAAAGGGTAGCCTAACTGGGCTCCTCTACTTTAGTATCTTCCAGCTGGTGTTGTAGCAGCGTAGCAGAAATAGGAGCACTAGGCAGGGATTATGAATACCTCACATGAACTGGCACCAGCAGACTTTTCCTTATGTTTTCCACAGTCTGTTGAAGCTTACCTGTCCCACCTGGAGAGGACATTGCTTTAGTTTCACACTTTCCATTATAGGCAGAGTAAGAAGCACTCTAGAGTTTCAGATTTTCCTGCCTTGTAAGGGAACACTGATGAGCCAAAGTAACAGACAATTCGTAAGAAATTTTTTGGAAGGAAAGGAAGTAAATATAAATCTACTACTTCATTATATCTCTTCTATGAGCAAATGTTTTTAGAGCACAAATATTTTAAAAGCACAAAATTAAAAGTAAAATAAGAATGAGAATTACGTAAACTTACATAATGGTTAAAATATAGTTCTGATTTTTTTTTACTAGATATCATAACTTCTTTCTGTAATTTCTACAGATGATTAATGACAGTGAAGAAGGTAGACATTTAGAGGTTTTGGGATAAAATCAAGTAACTAACTCAACAGAAGAAGTATTGTTGTGTTTTGTATTTTTATGCAAAACATGATTTAAAATTTATAAGACTAATTATGTCATCCATGTATACTGTTGACTGAATGTAAATGAAGTCACTCCTCTGGGGCAAGGCTTGTATGTCTTGTTATCTAACTTGCATTTGCAGATTGGAAGTATAACAAAAACTATCTCTTTTAAAAGTTTTCAAGAAATTCCATCATTAAAAATTCAAATAACATCAAATTAGCAAAAGAAAAAAATCTCTGAATTCCCTCTGAGCAATAAAGTGATGGTTTTATATGTGGATTTTTTGGCAATGTTTCATTGAGGGTGCATTAATAGTTCATCAAGATGAAGGGATAGAACAATTCACAAGATATTTGAATTTTGTACAATTATAGTTTCCAACCTTTATTTTCTCAGGCTGAAAGCTTTTGAACACTGAATAAAATATATTTTACTGTCTTTAAATCTGCATTTTAGATGTGCTGCTGTATTCTGCCATTTTCAATGCAAAAGACTAATGAACTTGTATTAGAATCTTGTTTCACTCTGATACTGAAAAAAAAAAAAAGATCCCTCTTCTGTGGCTATATCTCAAAAAAAAGAAACCTCTCTGGAATAATGTTGTACAGTCTGAGGTTTCCAAAGCACAGTGCAAAGAATAATTAATTATACCAGTTGCCAGTGAGGTGTAGCTTTGCTCCTCAGTCTGCTGTTTGTGGAAATGTTGTTCCATTATTTGAAGAAACACAAACAAGTAGTTTCCCTGGGTTACTGCAGCTGGCAAAGATACTGCTGTTCACTGAGGAGTATTGTTATAGGAAGTTTCAACAGAGTGCAGACAGATTTTCAAAGCTGAAGGGAAACTTCACAACCTTTCAATTAATACATAAGAAGATAGCTGGAATGTGAGATAATAAGAATAAACTGTCCATTGAAGTATTTTATTCACATATGAAACTTTTCTTCCATTTACCTTAATTTTCAGACTAAAAAGTGGCTGTTGTTCTTTAGTTTTCTTTCAAGACTTTTTTATTCCACTTATATTTTTATCCTGAGTTTAATTAAGCTTTATGAATTCCTTACAGCTGGAAGACTTAGCAAAGGCTCAGATATGCTTTCCTGGTATGAATACTGTTATTTTCAGACTGAAGCTGGTTTTAATTGGATGGCAGAATAAATAGTTTATTGCAATAAGTGAATCAAATTCATGTAGGAAACTACTGAAATATTTACAGCATAAAAAAGAAATAAAGGATCTGACAAGATGCTATATTACTTGATGTGAATGTAAGTCTTAATATGAGAGAGAGTTGTTCATAAAATAAAGGGAAGCAAAAAGAGATTTGACTAACCTTTGGAACAGGCCTCAGTATCTTAACTATCTATACTGTGCGGTCTTTACTCAGGAAATTATGCATACCACCATAATGACATCACTCCAAGGTCCTCAATTAATCTACTTCTTTTTATGATCTTTCACACCTTTCATTGTGGTCAAGAACCTTGTGAAGGATGAAGTGGATGCTAATATTTATACAGCACTTAATGTAATTGGGTCCTGACCTGGCTAAGCACAACAGTTATATAAACACATATGGGGAGAAAAAGAGAATTGCTGCAGGGCTCAGCATGCATTTGTTCCTGGAACTCAGTTTTTGCTGATCCTCTGGGCACAGGAAATATCAGATTATTATGACACACTGACTGTGGTCTGTCAATAAATTAATATTTAACAATCAAGGGAGATTAGGAACTGAATGTTAGCTTTAGAAAAACACTCCAAAATTCCAAACTAAGCTGCTTCTTTGAAAACAATAGGCAAAGTCCAACAGAAACCATTCAACTTGAAGGGTTAAATAGACATTTGGAGAAGTGCTATACTTAAGATTTGCAAAATACAGTTTTAGGAAGAGGAGTTACCTAATATAGAAATGTTAAACATAGAGTTTGTAAAAAATACCTCAGCAGCTGAATGGTGAAAGTGTGGGAAGGGCTACTTTTTTTTTCTCTAGATATAGAATGTAAGTAGAATATTGACAGAGAGACAAATCTTGATCTTTCTTCAAATATGTAGATTAACAGACCTTCTATATAAGTTAGAGAACTGTGCAGGTAGATATTAAAAAAAGTTGTTCTTTTCCTAAAATAGTTTGTTTTAAGGAAGTATGTAGCTTTTTGGGTGTTTCAAAAATGTTTTTCTCTAACTCTACATCCCCACTACAGAAATACATATGTGAAGAACCTACGAAAAAAGAGCCTCTCTGCCTCACTCAAAAGACTTAACAGGTTTTTTTTCTGTCTGCTAGTGAGGGATAGTTAAAAAAAGGCTACAGGTGGCAAGTAAAAGGAGAGGCTGAGAGGTAGAGGCCAAAGTCTACATGCAAAACCATCTCAAATTCAGTGCCAAAGTTGATAAAATATTTTCTTTCTAATTCTATAGCATTAGCATGGATAAGATCTCCTTACTGCAAATGATGCATTCATCAGTATGCAAGTGATTGCACTTCTTATTTCTGTTCAGGAGGTTTATCCTCTAGCTGTGTTTGTGACCTTTTGTTTATATGTTTATATGTTCACAAACCTAAGACTGAGTGAATGCAGAATGGAACATGAATTATTAAAAGTAGTATACGACTGCTAAATATCTTAGTCATTGCTTTTCTAAACTTTCAGTATTTGTGGCTGTGAATTTTTGTTAGAACAATGAGACTTTGTGTACTATATTAACTAGACCTTTGTGGAATGCCAGCCTCAGCTCATTTTTGTTGATATTTAATATAGGAATATAGTAGTCCCAATTACAGAATGTAGCCCACACTAATAACATTTCAGGGTGAAAATCTGCTAATTCTTTTCTGATTTCAAATCAGCTTTTCTTACTTGAGATTATCTTACACTGCTGCCAGAAAACAGACTTAGGTGTTAAAAATTATCAATTCACTACTATGGAGGATTTCAAGGCAAACTCATCATTTAGTTATACAATTTTTTTTTGTCTGAGGCTTTTTTTTTATTCCTGAATAGACATAGCACCAACTAAATTCAATAGGTTTTGTCACTTGGGTTCCATTTATAGTAAAAATTAAGCAACTACTGCTCAAAAGAGCAGTAGAATTTCTCATAGACCACCCCAATCAGAACCAGCATAAAAAGGAAAAAAAACAAAGCAGAAAAAACCCCAGCATTTTAAAGAAAAGATACTACCCTAGACATGTTGAGATACAGCCTTTAATGTTACACTAGGGTTAAACTGAACAAGAAGTTGTAGTTGTCTTAAATACTGCAAGCATCTGTACAGAAACACACGCAGCATGGGAAACAAGCATGAGGAACTAGATCATCAGAGTGACAGAATCATGACGTTGAATTTGGTGGAGGAACAGCTACCCTGATTGTAGTGCTGCACTAGATGGGAAGCTCAAAGATGTCTTTCAGGTATTTTTTTTGCCTTCTGCATCAATAACTTGTTTTTCATAGATATTTATATCCATAGAGAGTCAGATGTTGGAGGCCAGAGAACATGCATATCACATCTGCTTAGCTTGAGCCTTAAGCTGCATTATTATTCAGCAAAGTGATCTGATACAGACTGAAAAGCTGTTCTAAGGAGCACATAGTGTTCAGTGGATCAGAAGGATCAGCTGTCATTCTGACAGTGTTTTCCTGACTCCAGTGTTTTCCATCCCTTTCTAAAGGATGAGCTGTAACAACCAAAAATTTGCTGAGAGAGCACTTTGGAAAACATGTAAAAGAACTTGTGAGAAAATGTCTCCAAATTCCTCCTGTAACAGCTTTTGCATTGCTGGAGTATTTGTTGTGGTATACTGTATAGGAAAGTTTAAGGGAAGCTGGAATACTGAGGAGAAGCTTTAGGTAGTTAAATTCCCCTACACCACACAGGAGCTCCTAGAATGGAACAAGTCTGGAGAGATGGCAAATTCTGCAGTGTAGCTTTGCCTACACTAATGCTAAAGTCACA
The DNA here is from genome assembly GCA_013400175.1 of Phainopepla nitens. Lineage (NCBI taxonomy): Eukaryota > Metazoa > Chordata > Aves > Passeriformes > Bombycillidae > Phainopepla > Phainopepla nitens. Next base: position 1,849,736 of record VXBQ01011151.1, read on the forward strand.
GTTATTCTGTTCATCTGATTTTTCACTTACCTTCAGTCATCCCCTGGCTAGACATGTACTGGCTAGATATCTTCCCCTTGTGAAGACAAATTAAGAGGCGATTCAGAACAAAGCAGGAGAGCTGTGCTATCTGACAGATGAATTTTCTGTGCTGAATTCTGTGGGTGAAAGCACTCAACCTTACCCATTCTTTGGGTTCCTTAGGAGGAGAGTAATCATCTGGACAAAGGACAGGGGGAAAGTTGTGATGCAGTGGAATCTTATTTTCCTAAAAGAATATTAGATCTGCAGAGGGCTATTTGAAATACACTGAGGAGTCTAAGCTTTAGTAAACAATCATATTTATATAGAATCTGACTGTGAAAATATTGCAAAGTGTAGAAATCCCTAGAACAATAAATCTTCTTGTTCTTTCTGATGGAGATAGATTCTAAGGTCATCAACTATAAGGATTAGATGAGTCTCACATGAATGCTTTGGCCCAGAGCTGCACTGGTAATAAACAAGATTTTTATTACATTTCTAAGTGCTTCATGACATGTGTTAAATTACTGTAAGATTCACAAACTGCAACATAGAACTATTGTGCATTTGGATAGTTCAAATTTTTTCCCTTTGTTCCATTTCAACACAGTGGCTCAGCTTCTCTTGCAGAACAAAAAAATGCTATTTGCTTATTTTATACACTATCTGATCCAAACTGTTCAACTTCCACATGATTTTGGTAAAGGACCTAAATATTTTTCTTTATGTTATTATGGAGTGAAATACTTTCTCAATTGTATTTTTTGGTGATGGAACCTTCCATTTTGTATCAGTTAGTCTGTCAGTACTCTAAGTTTGCACCTAAAGTGCAGGATGCACAAGCCCACCTCAAGCTGTGATAACTAGATACATCTGAGCTTTCCATCAGCCAGGATGGTGACATGCAACCTCCCCCTCCTGGCCATTCTGGACAGGCTAGATCAGGTCTGAGTGTATAGTTCGTAATTTAGATTATAAACTTTTCTTTAAAATCAGTGAGTCTATCTTTCACCGGTTATCTTTACACTTCAAAGTCTATTGAATCCATGCATGTATTTGAACCGATGTTAAGTCAGAATGTTAACTCCATTTCTGTGTTTGGACATGTTCACTCCATTTTAAAAATCAAGACTGAAAGAATTATTATGATTTATTGTGAATCAGAGCTTCCACCTCTCAATCAAGCTTCTCAAAGAAAAGACACAAAACAATAAGTATTGTGCACAAATTCAGTGCAAAACTGAAGTAAATGAGTTGTGGCATTTTTTGTTTTATCACTGCAGGGAAAGCTAGGACATATTCAAGTCTCTGCTTTTAATGAAACAAGTATGTCCAAGTTTCCTCAGAAGAGTTGATTGCCTATTCCACAACTTAATCTTCCATTTCATTAAGTACTTGGAATAAATAATGATAAAAATTAAATAAAAAATAAATAAAAACATTTCCTGCATTTTTGCATTTAAAATCAGATGTCTAAAGGTTAAAGCAGAAATATTAAAGGGTGAATATTCTAGTAAAATGAGAGGAAACTTTAATTGCAGAAACATAGTCAGTCAGTGCTTCTCCCTAACATACTAAGAAATATTAAGAAATATTTGCTTTTATTAATTTATTCATGGCAAACATCTACCTTCACATCTTTGCAGAAATATTCCAAAACCATAATTTGACCTTGAGATAGGTGGTATCTTATCCTGGACAAGCTATTTTTGTGCAACAGAGAGATGAATTTTGTCTTTAGTAGTTCTTTTCAGAACTCTGAAAACAAATGCAGAGGAAAGAATATCTATAATTTATATTCAGAATAGCAACTCAATAACTAAAGTTTAACAGTCTAGAAAAATTACAATAAAAAAGCCTTAGCAAATTGTCAGTGAAGGAACCCTATACTAAAGGGAATATTTTTTTGCTCAGTGCCAGTTTAAGTGGAGAAATTCTGGAAAGTTACTGAAAAATAACTAAGGTGAGAATTTAAAGTAAAATAGCTGTCTTTAGTAGCTGTTCAAATCTCTTTTATTCTAGAAGCAATAAAAAGCTTTGCTGACATCAACAGTCGATCAGTTAATTTGGTGTTATTTATATCTGAAAATCTGTAATGTTACTTTTCATTTCATTCTGACAGTATTGTAAAAATTTTTTTGGGGGTTATTTTTAGCTGTCAGTAGAGAAATTTTCTAGGTGAAAAGTATAAAATTCTATAGTGTAATTTATATTCAGCTTAGATTAGTTTCTTTTTCAAATATCTCTGTTTGGTAATTTCTTCTAATTGAGCTAAATTATTAGTTAATATTAAATTAATTTTCTTAACATGTTTGTATATAGTTTTCTTTCAGGAATAAAAAAAGCAGGAAGCTTTTATGTGGTCACCGTTTCGTGCTCTTTCCTAGCATTTTTTTCTTTTAAATTAGGGCTCAACTTATAAAACAGCTTTTTTTTGAGAATTAAAATAGCTTCAAGGGTGTTTCTGTCATAGTGCCCTTGGGTAATTTTATATTTTTTTTCTACTAAACCATCTCTCCTCTATATTGTCTATTTGACAGATGGCTTCACTTCCACAGCCATATTTTGGTCATGGCTCATATTGTTTCAGCTATTTGCTTCTATTTAAGAGTTCAATATCTCTGCATTTATTCTAAGAAGCTGCTATTATGCCTACCAGCTTCAAAGAGATTCAACCTACCTATTAGCACAAGGGGGCTTCATAACTGCAGAATTATGTTTCATTAGTACTATCCATCAAAACATGATTGTCTGCATCATGGGGAAGTTAAGACACTGGACATATCAAGTTCTAAGGTCGTGCAAATAGATTCTTCTCCTAGAGCTTGTCAGGTGCATCCAGCTGGAACACCCAAGGGTCAGGGACAATACCACACCTGTTATAGTCTGGAAAGAAATATCTGCTGTTAAGTGGAGAAGGAGCATATATTTGTGAAAACAGAGCACGTATTTTTGGAAAAAGCAGAAACAAATTGCAAAGAACTCAGAACACTGGATTTCGACCAAGGTAAAAGCATTTGTCTGCTACATGCCAAGCAGCCAGAAGCATGCTGTTCCTTATTTATTTACAATTTTGTCCCATATTTGGCATAAATATTATACAATTTTTCTCCTTTTGATTATCAGAAACTTTTGTGTTATCTGTGTTCCAAAACACTTTTGTAAACCTGGAACAGGTTAATCTTGTCAATTGTATGGGACCACTTATATAATGAGAAAATTTTAAAGTAAGTTATACAATAATTCTCAGAACCTTTTATGTTTCATGTTTAAAAAAGCTAGGTGTCCACCAGTAACTAAATGTAAAGAGAATTAATAAGATTTTTCAAGTGCTGAATGTCATACAAACACTGTCAAACTAAATTTTCAAGGGCAGGCCATTAAATTGGTTTCTTGCAAGAGAATCATAATAATTCTTTCAGTCTTGATTTTTAAAATGGAGTGAACATTCTTTTAAATGTAATTTTAACTCAGAAACAATCTCAGCAGGTAGATAATATTAAGTGGGAAATGAACCGAACTAGATTTGCACTCCTTTTACTGAAAAGGCTTGGGAAGAGGTGATGCCAAGTAATTTTTTTTTTTTTTTTTTTTTTTTTTTCCCCCTTGNATTTTTTTTTTTTTTTTTTTTTTTTTTTTTTGCCACCTTCACATGCATCCACTTGCCTTCCAAACAAGTAAGAGCATTTCCAGCTGCCTGCCATGGGCAAATAGCTTATTAGTAGATGCGCAATATTACTCCTTAGACCTTAAAGGCAGATGGAGTTCGTATTTCTAGGATATTTTTAGTCAATCTGTCAGCAGTTTGGTAGTGGATATGAACACTCTGATTGGAAAGAACACAGAAATGGATGGTAGGGGCTTGTTTATAGTCCTCACAGTACCAGCGCAGAGATTTAATTTGGTGTTGCACAGACAGAGCCAATCCTCTATGAAACAAGACACTTTTAATACAACAGATATATAATAGTAAGAGTGACTGAAGAAACTGCTCTGAGAGGCCAACACTGGATTCCCAGGTACAGTAAATACAGGAAGTTCTAACAGCAGACTCAGAATCAGCACCAAAATCAAAACATAAAAAAACCACCTATGTATTTAATGTGCAAAAGCTGGTATTCAAAACGTTATTGTCTGGTCTGGTATTGTGCCTGATTTTACTGATAGCATGACAGATTTCTGGTTTTCTTCATGAAGTGTTTTATTTTTGAAAGAAACCTGGACAGACACTTTAGATGTCAGTTTACTTACATAATTCAAGTTTTTAAGGCCCACTAAGGCACTAGTATTGAATTAGTGAATGACATCTACACAAGTAAAAAATAATTTTTTCCAGTGGAAACAAATCTCTATTTGTATAGAAATTGATGATTCTTCTAAATACAGCCTATTCAGAGGCAAACACCAAGAATTTACTTTTTCTCCATTCAGGATCACATACTGATATATGAAATTTTAGTTTCAAATATATTTGCAAGGTTTAAAGGAGTGCATTTCAGAAAGGCTATATCATTGCATAATAATAATAAAAATGTTCAAATCTGGATGCACACAATTTTGGCATACAACCTCAAAAATAAATGAATCCAGTCACTGTTACGTGGAAATCTGGGCTTATAAATTTGAATGATCCCCTGGTAAAGATCTAAGAAATAATTCAAAATATTTATGAAATATTAGGGATAGAACAGTCTTTGATGGTTTGTGTATTCTGATCTCTTTGAATTTGAATATGATAATCTTTCATTTAAAGGTTTGTTTCTGAGATGGAACAAAATTATTCTAAGATGCATGCCGGACTCTCTTCCCACAGGATGTTTGTGAGTAGGTCTTCTGCAGACACATGGTAATTATGCTGTATTTACTATTTTTACTGTTTATGATGCTATTTGTGGGTGGGTGTGAGTTGAATAGCTTCATGTGATAATGACTGTATTTTTTATGTATGCAGCTTGTTGCAGTAGCAAGGCATCTCCCTGTTATAAAATGATATTAAAGTTATAATCTGCCAGCCAATATTAAATTCCCGTAACTCTCAGCAGCTGAATTTGTTAAAGAAGTTGATACCCCTCTCGGTCTCTAGTGAGGGCATATGCTGCACCATGATACACTGCTTATCTCCAGGCATAGCTGTGCAAACAAAGGCTTTGTGAAGGATTTGCTTCTCTGACTGGGAGAACACTGAATTCAAGTTATTTTTTGTTACATATTGAAGAACCTGTTCTTGTTGAGCACAGAGGAAAAACGGAAGAAAAAAAACATGTCTGGGCTCTTACATGGTCCACAGTCTCATTGAGGTAATTAGATTATTTTAATTTGCTAGCCAAAACAAACTTTTTTCTTCCAAGATCAACAACAACAAAACCAATAACAATAACAACAAAAGCAAGCCACTTTAAATAAATGTAAATGTCCTTTGTTTGGGGCTCCTCTTTATCCCCTGGTCACAGTGTTAGGACCTTTTTGCCAAATTTGCCTGCTGCAGGTGAAACCCCAGGAAAACCAGGCTGTTCTCTGCTCCAGGCTGAACACAGAAGAGCGCCATTCATTAGGACCTCAGACTTCTGCTCTACTCCCCTGAGGCCCTACTCCTCTATGTGCCTCTCCTCTTTTTCTCTGAACCCCAAATTTTCTTACTTCGTTGAATGTCAATGACTCTTTCATATTCCTTCTGCCAAATGATCCCCCATTACATGAGCCTTTTCTGTTAAGTCCCAGAATAAGTAGAAATAAGGCAAAATAGAGCCATGCTGTCTTAAAGACTACACTGATATTATTGGTAAATTAAATATTCTATTCTATGTATTTATGCTATGCCTCTTAATTAAAATGGTAACACATCTTTTCCTGGGAATTCTACAATCTGTGCAGTTTTCCTCCTAAATCTGAAGTAAATTAAATTGAAAGCAGAAAACAGATGAACAGCTGTCTGTAATAATAGGTTTGTAAGTGTTTTAGTAGACACATCAACAGTTTTTTTATAAAGATAGGGAAATGGAACATATGGCAATGGTGAAGAGCAATTATGACTTTTTTTGAACATGCTAATAGCACATACGTGTAATCATAATCACTTTAAAGCTTCCCTTGTTTGAAGTTCTTTATCTTCAAGTTGTTTTTCTATAATAATATCCAAGCAATGATGCAATATATTACCATACGAAGCATGACTACTATTGTATCTCTTAAATGTCTATCAGAGGCAATGCTTTAATGATATAAATTACCTCAGGGTTGAAAGCATATTTTGCAATGACTCTGTCTAGCTGTCAAAATCTTTATTGCTGCACATAAAAAATGACAGAATTATATTTGCAAGACCATGGCACTTATGAAGTCTTTGTAGTCTCTTCAACAATTTTTCTGCATCAGATATTCATTTTATTGTCAGTTCTTTTTCTGCCAGTGCTATCCCGTTAAATCTAACCATGTTAGATCTTCAGTCCTCCCTTACATTTCAGATTTCTGTACATCGGACTAAAAATATGGCAGAAAAGTATTATGTGTGATTCAGATTCATGTGTACTTATGGGTATTCTTGCTAGACTGATTGCGCATTTTTTTTTGTGATTATCCCTGTAATGTTTCCTCTTTGTGGCTGCCAGATAAAAGCTTGATCACAGTTCAGAAAAGATGGGTGAAAGAGTGATGGACTGAGTTGCCTGCATGTGAATTGTCATCAGATTTGACTCTGGGAAAACTAGATTGATTGTAAGCAGAAAACAATCTTGCCCTCACAGTATGACACACTGACTTAAGACATTATTATATTAGCCAAGCTGAATAATTTAAAATATTATATGCAGTGTCATATTTGTGGGTTGTTATCCCCTTTTAAGAGCCATTTTCCTCACTGTGATCACAAAAAGAATGAAAAAGAAAATATTCTTTTTTGTAAATACATACATATATCTTTTTCAAATAAATAAACCTAGTATAAAGTGAATTTACATTATTTCAATGGTGATCTGCACTAATGAGGAATTATAGCAGTGATAACTATCACTTAGAATTGGTTGCACTCATGTTAGGCAGAGGTCCCTGCAAACAGAAGAATTTCTTGGTGGTTTGGGCATGGATCTAAAGACCTGGCAATTTATATACAAGATATCCCTTTCCCTTACAAAAATTTTTTAGTATCCTGAAGTCTAATGAGCTGGTGCCTGTGTGTTTCTTGTGTCAAGAAAGCATGTTCATTAATTTTATATCAATATTTGATATGCATGTGCCCATGCAGAGATAGTCTTATTTGATGGAAAAGCCCTGTTGGTTTGGTAAAAACTATCAAACGCTTTAACAAATTCCTTTGCCAGCAAACTCTAAAATTGTTCTATTTTGTACTGTGAGCCTGTAGGGGGGAGAAAAGATAGTTATGTAGGGTACCAGTTCTCTTACTACTCTACATTTACAGAGCTGTGCTTCAACAGAACACCTTACTACGGAAAACTGCATGTGAAGGTAGGAAGGGGAAATGGCACTTTCTTTTCATTCAAGGAAGTTTTAGGAAAAGGTAAAGTGAGGAAAGAAAATATTTTTACCGTGTTAATTTATATGGTTTCTATGTAATATTAAAGCTAATATGAGAGTTAAAAAACCCCAACCGATGAAAACCACATCTTAAAATTCAGCCTGAAAGAAGACTGAAGCATGCAAAAAACCACAGTATTACCAAAAATAAAATGGAGTGTCAACAAATCACAAAGTCATTACAAAAAAAGGTATAAAATCCTACAGTGTGATACATTAGTGGTTTTCACAAGTTCTTTTGTAAGTGCTTCACAGAATAATAAGAGACAATTGCCCAGAACAGTAGGAGACGAGAAGTTATAGTCCCTAGGCAGGAAAACAAGGTAAAGAGCCCACATTTTTTTCAGTGTCAAAAAAGGACCACAGTTAAAAACATCTTTTAAAAGCATGTAATATTATTTTATTAAACTGAATCCTGAGAGATTTGGGATATAGCCTATTTGTGTTTATTGTGACAAAGCAGACTAACCAAGATTCTATTTATCTGTGAATGCTTCTATATAAAAAGCATTAACGAAAAATCATGGTCATCATGGTTTTTTAAAACTGGAAAGAAATGGCCTGGTTGCATCTTTATTTGAATAAGGTAAGAACAAAATCTCCAAATACGTCTATGTCAGAAATTAAAGCATTTCTAGCACCAGTTGAAAACAACATTTTATTGAGTGTTAAAAAGGAAGTTGATCAGTCCCTGAATAAGCATATTGGCCATATTAAATGAAAGTCGAGCGGAATCAATATCTCCAGAAAGTTATCTTTCCCTAATAGGCAATGTAAAAATTCTTTCCTAATTAGAAGGCCCATAGCTGATTTTGTTATTTTCATTCTGACAGTACAAATACAGTGCCTCCAATTAAGTGTCCCCACCGAGATTTACCTAAAGCAGACACTGCTTGCTCACTCCCCACTTACCCTTTTCCTTCCTGATCCAGCAGGATGGAGTTGAGAATTGGAGGCACAAAAGGTGGAAATCACAGGTTGAGATAAGAACAATTTACTGAAAAAAATAATGAGATAAAGAGCTGTAACAGCAACAATATTAGTAACAAAAGGTGTAGGATAAAGAATCAATTTACAAGGAAAGCCCATGACAAATATCATCTGGTTCCTTCTTTCTTCTCAGCCATGCTTTCTCCCATCAGAAGGGGGGTCCTTCTCCAAGGTATGATGATCCCTTTCTCAGTGCCCAACAATGAGCTGAGGGGGTACAGAATAACCTACTGGCCACGCCCACGGCCCCAGCCTCTGCCCCCTCATGGCTGCCGCAAAAAATTAACTCTCTTCTGGTTGAAAGTTGGACAACCTTTTTGCTGTTTGGAGAAAAAATAACTAAACAAATGATACAGAGTATAAAGAGCCTTATCCACCTATGAAGATGGCATTTGCTGTGCAATTGCCGAAGTAGAAAATGAACCTTTCTCATCCAAAAAGTATTCTATGTATACGTTGATGAAAATATTTTTTCTGAATTCCCATCCCATCTGTATGGATTTTGTCTTTGGTCCCTTAAAATTTTCTACTCCAACTTACTATATTTGTAATCTTTAATCATGTAAGCCAGCTATTATGTCATAAATAACTATATCTGTGTTATTGATTAATTATCATGGTAATCTGAAATTCAAATATGATCATGTGGTTTCCTTACATTATAATTGTTGTATACATCCCAGCTAGTGAAGATGAGAATCTATTCTAGGAAGACAGCAAGGAAAGAAACAAACACAGAAGTGAAGGATGCATTTATAAGCCTGTAGCAGAAATACTTGAGTGCTGGTGAAAAGCTTTAAATATCTTTTCTGGAGGAGCACTGCATTAATGACAGCTGATTGAAAGATCTGTCCATTTACAATAAGAGGTTTGAACAATAATAACTAATGATATTAGTGGTGTTATGAAGAGTAGGCAGATTCCGTTAGGGGTTAAAACCTATAATCAGCTACACATCTTAATGACTTGGTTAACGAAGAAAGCAGGTATTGTAGGAATCCTGCAACACCAGCTGTCCCAAACTACTAACATCCGCAGAACTATAGCATTTTTTACAGATTGTGTAGAGAAAAATGAGGCTATTACTTTGTAGGATTCAACTTCAGAAAGTAACAAAGTGAAGCTGTGACACTTAAAAGTATTGTGCAGGCAAAAATGGAAAAATTTAGTTTAAAGACCTAAAAAAAATATGCTGGTGATTGAGACTGAAAAGACCCTAAAACAAATATGAGAGAATTATTTTTGACTAAAGGTATCAGAGAGCTGCAATAGGGTCACAGAGCCTCTGCAGGAGAAATATTATACTTTCACCAGAAACTATATAGTTGAATGTCAGGCATGGCTTAATAATATATATAGATCAAGACCAAAGTAGGGAAAAATAAGGGAAAATAAATTATGCAACTGTCTGCAAAATGTAACTACTGTCCCTTGAGAACAATACTGGAGATCTGTGTATTCACCACAGATCTTTGTCACTTTGCAAATGACAAAACATTTCCAAGTAGTTATTCATTAATTGATTGGAAGGAATATTTTGGCTATCTCTCTTTCCTCTGGGTGGCTGTACTGTGTTGGAGTTTTATTGGCCTTGAGAAACAGCTGACTCAACTCATTTCATAGTGTGAGTTTGAATAGGTCAGTAAGCAGCTTGAACAGCTATGGACATTTTGTTTATGTCCCAACATGCAGGTACAGACACAAGAATAATGTACAGAGATTTTATTACATAACTTAAAGCAGTCAGTATTTTTTTAACATCTGGCTGTAATCTTCAGTTCCTTCTTGTCATTTAGAAAATCTCTTAAATATAAAGGTCCCAGTGAGAACAACATTTTTTGCTTTCCTGCTTATGGAAGAAAACACATAATACTTCTGGAGGAGAGCAGCTTGTCTTACCATGTGCAGCTTGATCTCACAGGATCATGGAATCATGAAGGTTGGAGATCTTTAATATCATTGAGTTCAACTGTTAACCCAGTGCTGCCAAGTCCACCACTAAACCATGTCCCTAAGTGCCACAATTAAGTGTCTTTTAAATGCCTCCAGAGATGGTGATCCCACCACTTCCACGGGGAGCCAGTTTGTGTCTTTGACTACACTTTCAGGAAAGAAACTTTTACTAATATTCCATCTAAACTTCTTGTGGTGCAACTTGAGGTCATTTCTGCTTGTCCTTGCAACTTGCTATTTGGGATCATGAACAACCCAGAATAAAGGCTCACAGAAGAAGGTCAGTGTGAGGATGTATGCTCAGGCAAGTATTCTGAACCAATGTTTGAGGAGGAATTTAAGACAAAACTTTGTATAAAGCATGGAATTGTTATTTTATCTGGAATATAGATAATCACATGCTTATGTCTACACTTTCTGAGAACATAGGATGAGTGAAATCCAGGAGCATGTGGTTCCTGCAATCTGCATATACTCAGACATCTAAACTATTGATTTTGATGACAGTGCTCACTGTAGGACACTCACTGTTCTGAAGAAGGATTTCTTTAGTGGTGTAGATACAAATCATGCATACTAGGCTGTCATCGTTTTATCTATTGTCTTCAATAAAATTATCACATGTGCTACCAGATGAAGATTGTTTAGAATGCATGAAATTAATTCAACATTTTTTGTTCAACAGTTCTGTACTTACTCCTTGCCAGAATGTTTGCTATTTCCCAAGATTTGATCAGAAGTTGATCAGAAGTTTGTCTCACACTAAATTTTTATGCATCAGGATTGAGATATTTTCCAGGAATTAATGCCCATGTAAGAGAAAATTCTTATATGAGAATTAATAAGAATTTATAAAAAAAATTCTTACAGGGAAATTCAATTTATTCTGTATATGATGATGTTCTTGCATGTAGCATTCTCACTTCAGTGTCTCTTGGGAGTGTATACTTTTCATTTTTACTGTAAGTTATTGAACTTGTCTAGTTTATAACGTTCTACATAAAGGATGTATTTTCAGATATTTTTTAGCTGTTTAGAGTCACTAGGGATGTCCTTCATAAAAAAACAAAACAAAACAAAACAAAAAAACTCAAAAAAAAACCCCAAAAACAAGAAGGGGATTGTAGCTGAGAACTGCCCAGGAATAAAACCGCTGCTCTTATTAGCACATTGAGCAGCCAGCACAACATAATGCCTACTTCTATACCTCCAGCTCAAAGTCCTGATAATTCTGAAGCTGAACATAATCCTATGATCCCAGTATATCAGAGACTGGTTCCTTCTGTTGACACACTAGGACTTTCAAGATTAAAAGGAATTCTTTAACTAAGTTCCTGTTGCTGAAGAGGAAACAAAGATATGTATGTAATCTAAATATTTGGCACATGTATATTAAGAATTAATCCCTTTCAAACCAGATTTTTTCAAACTAATATAAACATTTTTTGCATGGAAAAGTTGCTATTTTTTTAGAAAATTTATTTGCTCCTTTCATTTTTAGAGAAATATGTGTGATGCAATTCTCTTTTTGTGTTAAAGTTCTTAAAAATAATGGATGATAAACAAATACATTCTAGATTTTATCAGATGTGTCTGATTTCAGTCAACTTTATTCTCTAGAATAGAGAATAGACTACCTTTTTAAAATGAAAGTATGTCCCTAAATACAGTGTCAAAGGAATCAAAGAGTAGTTTGCAATTCTGCATCTGAATATTTTCATTTCCATCCTACATCTTTGGACTGGGTTTCAAATATTTTGTGTATTTTAGTTAATTTTCCACTGTTCATCAGGTGAGCAAAAGAGTGAAAAGACTACAGTGTTCACTAATAATTATGATAAATTACTTTTTCCTTCTAGAAAAATATATGTTGTAATATTTGAGAAAATTATTTTATAAAACCCAAGGTAATTTATAACACATATTTGCATAGTGTTTTCATATGCCTTTTTTTCATTGATTATGCAAATAAAACAAATTAAAATAAAAAAGTCACTGTGTGTTTCTGATTTGACACTGTCTTCCAGTTGCATAATATAAATATCTCTGAAAACACTATTGTCTGTTCTGTTCAGTTTCTTGAATCATAAAAATATATATCAACTTGTCCTTCATGCTAGGTGTTCTGATCAGCATAAATATATTCATGGGCCATAAACTTCTTTATTATTCAAGCAGTAATAGAGAAGAAAATAAAATATTTTATTCCTCATCTTTATTCACTCTTCAGTTTTTGAGGGCTTATTGATTAGGGTGCTTAACTTACAGTCCTGAGGGAAAATCCCTCTTTTCATCTGCACAGCTTTATCAATTTTTCCATATTATTTCAGGAAGGACCTAAATCTAGGAAAATCACTTTAAATTTAGAGTAGTCTCTGCTCAAGCAGATTATTTATGTACCTAAAATTCAGCAGTATAACAGGCTTCAGGTTTCAATTGTAATAGTCTAAGTATAGCAGGCATGGAAATGGAGAGGTAGTTTAACTGTAAATTCTCTATTACAGGAATTGGATTTTGATCAGAGTAGCTGCACATTCCTTATTGAAAGCAGTGACATTAAGGTCAGATTCATTGACCACTCTGCTACCAGCACCACCTTCACAGGCATATGTAACAATGAGGAAAACAGTAAAGGAAGGTGTGAAAGCACTGAGTACACTTCACAGCTCCAAGTAATCCTGGGAATTTATGTTATGCATTTTCTTTATTATTTTTTACTTACACACCTTGCAGGGACTTACAAATTTGAAAGGGAATTCAAAGTTCTTTTACTTCAGAGTAAAATGGTGATCAAGTTTGTGATGCAACTACTTTGTGACTGATCGATTATAATCAATATCTCATGCATAAGAATAATTCACATCTGTTAGCCATTTGACCATGGTTTCATGTAAGCAGGGAAGGCACTGCAGCCTCTGAGATGTCCTATCCTCTGCTTTGTTTCATATTCTATCCCAAACAGAGCTACCACCTGGTCTGACATTGTCACACACATAATATCTGTGTGTTTATCTGTCTGTCTGTCTATCTGTCCTCAAAGAAATAGACAAAAATCTACATATATTTGTGTGTGGGTGTATACATATGTATTTGCTTAGAGACATTTACTGGGGAATACAAGGAGATACTTACCTTTCAATTAACTAAAGGGCATCAGAACTGTCCCAGTGTATAGAGACTTTCTTATTCATGCCATTTCCTGGAAATCACAAGCCATAATTAGCACAGTAGAAGCACCCTTTTAATCTTCTTTTCTACCTATTGTGTGAAGAGATTTTTTTTCACTTTAATGAAAAAATGAAAAAGATTTCTTTAGGTAATTGCCTTTAGAGAATATTAAATCCATCTGAAACACATTCCCATAGTCAAAACCTTAAAATATTTACTGCTTATAACTGAGCTAGAGAAACCAACATGTGAGCTTTGTTATGAGTCTAGACTAGAAAGACTTGTTTGATTTTAGGCTGACATTCTGACTGAGAAATGTTGTGGGCTAACTAAATTTATTGACACAATTGAAAGATTCAAAAACTTCTTAGAAATTTTTCCTTTCAGAATGTGGGAAAGATGAAATTACAATAAGTGTAGTAATCATGTATATTTTTAAAAAATTGTCTGATTTACATTTTTAAGAGTGAGCAGTACTGAAAACTTAGTCACACAAGAATTATGACAATCCCCTTTCTCTTTCTTAGTCCTATTTTACGTTCACAGAGTATTATCATTATGATGATTATACATTTTTTCAGCAACAAGAAAATTCTTAGACAAAAAAAATTCTGCTTTCTTTTAGGTTCCATATATCTGCCTTTCATATAGATAAATATAGAACTACAACACATTTGCTTTTGATTGTCATCTCAGTATCCTTTTCACTAGAAAGCTAATCCAGGTTAACCAAGAAACTCTAATTTTGGTTAGGCTGGGCTAACATTAGCATGCCAGTAAACACCACGTGAACTGTGCTTGCATGTTTTTTTTAGCTTTTGGAATTTACTGCTAAGGTTTCTATTATTTCCAGATGACAGGACATGGTGATGAAAAGTGTGGGAAAATATGGTTAAATTAATGGGCTTCCTGAAAACTAAATCATTCTGAATCATTGAACGTGGCTTCTGCATTACTGCGTTGTTGTTTGAAAGCAAAAACGCAAACTACAGTGCTGGAATTTCCTTAAAAATATTATCTGATGAACTGGTTCCTGCAGAGGTGGAGAAATGTCATATATTCTTGGGCTTGATGTACATACCTTCTCCAGAAGATCTTTATATCTGTGACAAATCATAGGCAGTGAATTTATATTCCCTGTGGTTATGTTACCATTATCATAACACGTGTGTGTAGAGATTCTATTTAGACTGTATGTTGTTCAGCTTTCTTCATTTTAAAGAGTTCAGATATTCTACAGTAGATTAAACCTCAAAATCAGAATACTATTGGAAAGAGAGGTTTATTTTCTTCACACAGGAAATTAAGACTGGCTGTTATTAATTTTCAGGTATCAGAGGGATGCAAGAAAAAACAGACAGGGACTTGTTAATTATTAGATCTTAGCAATATACCCACACTAAATGGCAGCCTGTAACAGATTTATAAAAAAATTATTTAAAATACATTTTTAATGATTTGAATACTTGAGGAATATATCTCTCCTAATTGTGATAGATAAGTGGGTCTTTTCTGTTAGATTTGGAATGCAAATCTGTTTTTAAAAGAAAGGCAAACATATTCCTTTAATTTTTGTCTTCTCATATTTCTGCAGCACTAAAAGCTACTGATATTCTAGTGCCTTTAAAAGGTGCTTTGAAGATTATCAAGATGCCAAAGAAAATGCATACTGTGTCTGTAGGAACATCCTGTGTATCTGGATTG
This sequence comes from Phainopepla nitens, assembly GCA_013400175.1. NCBI lineage: Eukaryota > Metazoa > Chordata > Aves > Passeriformes > Bombycillidae > Phainopepla > Phainopepla nitens. Next base: position 1,865,102 of record VXBQ01011151.1, read on the forward strand.
AGTAGGAAATCCTGCATTGCTGCAGGTTTTTCCCACTCTTTCATCTCTACATTTTTCTGTCCTCAAATTTTGTATGGACCCTTGTACCTGCATGAACTTACCCAGCAAGAGCACTGTGCTTGGTGCTTGCAGGTACATTGCAGAATCCTAAAGGTAAATCCAAATTTTGAGCAAGTATTGAAGGCACAATCTGCTGAAACCTACCGACACTGGTGCAGAGGAAGAGTCCTTATCAGCACTCTTCCTCTGCATAAGGTTTATACAGAAGGGATGAAGTATACTTCAGAGCTGGCAGGAAGGAGCTGTGAGAGAGTGGAGCATATGGTGATCCCGTCATGCATTCCTGCATCTCAGCAGGATTCTCACATAGAAGAGCAATATGCATTTACCTCTTAGCTGCTGAAGGTGGCTACAATAGCTTCTGGGTAGACAAAAAATCGTAAAATTGGAGGCATGAAACCACAGAACATCTTTCAGCCCATTGATACATCCAAGGCAGAATTTTGTAGGTCAATGATGACAAACTTGTTCAGACTGAAGACACTGTTAGATGAAAGTGGAAAGATACAAATTTCCTAGACAAATTCAATTTAAATGCTTTTACTATTCAGAACTGTTTAAATCTCTTTTATATTAAGCCCTTTTTCTATTTATAATGAACACAGAATACTGTCAAATTTGCTGCTCCCTAAAGCAAACCAGAAAATGATTGCAATTATTTACTGCTGCTGCCTAGCTGGTGTTTTTCTCTTGCATTAATACCTTGGACTTGTCTTTTAAATGCGACCTTGCACTTTGTCTTGGTTGTTGTGAGTTCTAGGTATATTCTCAGCTCTATTGGCAGTTGTCCCACCCATGTACGATCTACATATTTAATAAATCTAAACCTCATAACTTATGAGAACCCTAAATCAGGACAGACCCCAGCAGAATTTCAAAATTGCATTCCTTTGTTTTGACACAGGGCTCATCATAACTGCTTTCAGAATTTGATACAATTTGCTTTGTATCTTTCTTCTGATATTTTCATTAAAGCCGTTCTTTCCTCCTTAAGATTGTACTAGTGCTGAGAATTTGCTGAAGTCAAGTTATGTATCAGCTAGTTGTCTTCTCCCCATGTAGTTTCCTAGCACGAGGGAGAGAGATATTAAATTGATTTGGTATAATTTCTGGTTGATAATATGCCAGCTGTTATTAATTTTTGAGTTTTTAAAAACAATTTAAATAGCTCTTCCATTACTTTTCCAGAGGCTGATGTTAAACTGGTCAGTCTGTTATTTTCTGCCTTCTTCTTTTCATAGTCCCTTCTTTTCACAATTTCTTCGAACTGTGTTTGTCTGTCTCTCCATTCTAATTTCTCAGCGATAACAATTAATGATACTGTGATTTCATTTGCCAGTTTTTAAATTACACTACAGTGAAGGCTACCTGCTTCAACTGTTTTGAGAATATTTAGATATTGTTTGACCTCTTCCTTCCTTATTAGAGAAAGAGGTCTTACCCTCTCATAATTGCATTAATTATGACTGCCTTGTGACATTTTCAGGAATAACCTGCAAAAAAATTATTAAACTCTTCACTTTTCCGGGATCAGCCTGCAATAACCACATTAAAACAGTCAACAAGTAGTTAACCAGTCTTTCCTCTTACGGAAGGATTTCTTCATATAATTTAGCTTCCTAGTTAAAGGTTTTCAGTTTTGTGTTGTATCTTCTTCTTGCTCTCTCCCTATGCACTTATTCTTCTTTTTGTATTTGACCTTAGTAACCAAACCTATTTTCCACTTTTTTTAAATGTTTGAAATTCACAAAAAGCCCATGATTTCATCAAGCCCATCTCTTACAGCATACAGCACCTTTAATCTTTTTTCTGTTATAGTATATCTTGCACCGATGACCTTAATATTATTTCTTTATGGAACTGACAGTTCACTTTAATTTCTTTTTTCTCTCCTAGGACTCCTTGTTTACCAGCTCGATGAATTTACAGGAGCCCACTTTCTATAAAGGCCTCATTTTTGTTTTGTTATAGTCTCTCTTTTTTTTCCTAAGGATCATGAACTCCATCATTTCACTTTCTCTCTAGATATTTTCTATTTAGATGTTATTAACCATTTACTGCACTTTCTGACCATTGATATCTCCTATTCTTATATTTAGAAGTCATTAAAAATGCATACAAGTTAACCAAGAGCAGACCCCTTTGCTCTCTTCCTTTTCACAGAGTGAATGTCTATATTGAGTCTGACTGAGTAAATTTTCCCATAGCAGCACTCACACTGCTGTGCTTTGCAATGGTATTGGGTTTGTGTGGCCAGATTTTGGTAGGAGGAGAGCTACAGGGGTGGTTTCTGTGGGAAGCTCTCAGAAGCTCCCCCTATGTCCAGCAGAGACAATGCCACCTGGTTCCAGGACAGTCTGGCTGCTGGCCAATCAGAAATGGTAGTAGTGACTCTGTAGTAACATATTTAAGAAGGAAAAAAAATATTGTGAAGATTTAATTGCAGATAGAGAAGAGCAGAATGAGAATATGTGAAAAGAACAACTCTTCAAACACTAAGGGAAGTGGAGAAGGAGGGGAAGGAGGTGCTCCAGGCACCAGAGCAGAGATTCCCCTGCAGCTCGTGCTGAAGAGCATGGTGAAGCAGCTGTGTCTCTGTAGCCCGTGGAGATCCATAAGAATGCAGAATCCACCTGCAGCCCATGGAAGACACCTGCACTGGAGCAGGCAAATGCCTGAAACTAGGTTTTGGAGCTGAGGGAAGCCTGCTCTAGAACAGGCTCCTGGCAGGACTTGTGGGCCCATGAAAAGAGTGGCCTACACTAGAGAAGATTTTCTGGTAGGACTTGTGACCCTGTGGAGGACCCACACTGGAGCAGACTGTGCCTGAGGGATTCTGCTCCATGGAAGAGTGACCCATGCTGCAGAAGCTTGCAAAGATCTGTTGCTCATGAGATGGACTCCCATTGGAGGAGTTGATGGAGACCTGTGTCCCGTGGGAGGGATCTCATGCTGCAGAAGCGTGGGCAGCAGTGCTAATTAGAGAGGACTAGAAGCAGTCTAACCCTTGATGGGCCACAGGTGTGACCAATAAGGACAAGCCCTACAAAAGAGGGGGTTGGCTGATCCCAAGTCAGTTGGGCTCTGCTGGCTGGGCTGTGGAGATGTGTTAGAGTTGGTTGGAGTCTGCTGGTTGTGCTAAGAGGAGATGAGGGGTAGGCAGTTGGGAGAGGAATAGAAAAGGTAACATGTTGAACAAGGCACAGACAGGGATAGGTGGCAATGTGTGGAACAGAAAAGAGTTAGCTGGTCATGCAGAAAATGTGACACTGCTTGGGTAAAGTTTAGTTGTCAGAAGGCTGAGTGATCTGCCTGTAGAAGAAAACAGAAAGCTGAGAGAAGCTGCTTGAACAAAGTTTAGTTCTCCAAAATGTATAGTGTCTGTCTGGACTGTGACATATGTAACTTATAGTTGTGGGCAGCCACAACAAAGCAGGAGGAGAGCTCCTCTCCCTGAGGTGTTAGAGAAACAGTGTGTGATGAACTGATCATAATTGCCATTCCTTGACTCCTTCTTCCCTTGAGGAGGAGGAAGAGCTCAGGAAGAAGTGAGAGGTAGGCAGTAGTTGTTTTTAACACTTATTTTACTTTACCTTACCTGTTCTGATTTTATTAGCAATATATTCAATTAATATCACCAGATTGAGTCTGCTCTGTCCTTGATGGTATTTGCTGAGTGAACTCTTCTGGTCTTTGTCTCAAGCCATGAACTTTGTTATTTGCTCTTTCCTCTGTCTACTTGTGGAGGGGACTGATAGAGAAGCTTTGGTGCACACTTGGCATCCAGACAGGGTTAATACACTACAATGGGCTATACGAGTTCACATTTATTTGTAAACCTGGTGGTTTGAATGACATCTCTTTTTTGCTCATAAAATCCTTCATTCGCTACTTCTGGCTCTGGTGGTATATAGTGGATGATTCTATTATAGCAACACCATACTTTCACCTTTGCCATTGCCCATGATTTTTTCTGCACTTAAGAGACAAAATGTTCTTAAGATACATATATAATATATTTCCATGTCCCTACCTCTTACTGTTTTTCCTCTTTGTCTTTGCAGGACAAGGTCCTCCCTCATATAATACTATTTCAGTTGTCTTGTTATAGCAGCTCTCATAATCCTCAGGCTCCATTTTGTTCTGCTTTACCTGTCTGCTCATGGCAGATTTGGACAAGCAGGTTATGGCAGTGGCTGGTTTAAGGGACAGAAGAAGCAGCACAAAAAGAAAAGATTTCTGCCCTATGAGTACCTCATATTTCATTTCTTCCTCTCTGCTAATAACTGGCTCAAGCACTAGGCACAAAACCTAGCTGCTGTAACATCATTTCTCTTTTAACAGAAGTCTTTTACGTTCTTTGAGTAGTCTCTTTTAGAAGCTGTCTGCTGCACATTTCCAAGCCTTCACCTGTTCACAGTGCTTTGCTGCTCCTCAGCAATCCTTACATTGCCTAGTCTTGCACTCACATGATTCATTGATATGACTTAAGCAGCTGACTTTGCCATGACCTTGCATGGTTGAACACGTAATTATTGCTACTGTTGTGGCATTTTCAGAGAAAAATTATTGACATTCTTCAAGAATTTTGGAGATAGCCTTAAACAGAGGGTCATATGTAAAAGAGCTCTATATCTTAGATTTTAGTCCTTATATGATATATGTCTGTGTCAATGGCTCCAGGCTAGCTCTTTGCATCTTGTGACAGGAATCCCTTGCTTATTTTTGGCTAGTAGCACATATATTTCTTGTAAATGTCTCTTTCTCTCCTTTAGTCAGATCTTTTCCTCTCTGGTGGTGATGGTGCTGTGTTCTTCCAGCTAGTTGTCTTCCTATGACCCCCAGTTGTAGGAAATTACACATATACACCCCTCACCCCCTTGCAAGCCCTCCAAAACAACCAGACTTCAAAAACCCAAACCAACAAAAAAACGTGAAACAAGTCTAAGTTTTGGTGGACTCATCATGTTTTATGACGTTCCTTGTCAGAACAATTCACTTCTCTGTCCTGGCCATCATGAAATAGAGGTGATTTATTAAGTAAAATGAATGTATAAGAAAATCAGGGACAATTCTCCCCTTGGCAAATTTGTAAAAGTGATTTGTTTATTGGAGTTCTGCCAGTCTCACTTCTTATCTTCACAAAATCTACAACTGGACTTTGTACTGAAGGGCATGGGGAGTGTAAAGTCGGGGACAAAAGGAACAATGTGTTCTAACTACTGTTTTTAACCTCTGCATTTTTCTTTCAGTGTCTCCTTTTTGCATCTGTTTGATATTCCATGGATGTAAGACTAATGGATGGTAAAAGCGAGAGATGATGGCATTAGAGGGTACCCGTATTTCACACAAAAACTGGGAGTTACCAACCACTACAACCACTATCTTGCTTGTATCTGGCTTTAATGAGAGACTCCATCATGGATCCCACAGACTTTTTGTAATTAAAGACTTGATGAACACAGTTATGCTTTTTGTTTTTTAGTTGATTGATCTTTTTATGACAAATACATTTAATCAAAAAGATTCTNTCATAATTGCCATTCCTTGACTCCTTCTTCCCTTGAGGAGGAGGAAGAGCTCAGGAAGAAGTGAGAGGTAGGCAGTAGTTGTTTTTAACACTTATTTTACTTTACCTTACCTGTTCTGATTTTATTAGCAATATATTCAATTAATATCACCAGATTGAGTCTGCTCTGTCCTTGATGGTATTTGCTGAGTGAACTCTTCTGGTCTTTGTCTCAAGCCATGAACTTTGTTATTTGCTCTTTCCTCTGTCTACTTGTGGAGGGGACTGATAGAGAAGCTTTGGTGCACACTTGGCATCCAGACAGGGTTAATACACTACAATGGGCTATACGAGTTCACATTTATTTGTAAACCTGGTGGTTTGAATGACATCTCTTTTTTGCTCATAAAATCCTTCATTCGCTACTTCTGGCTCTGGTGGTATATAGTGGATGATTCTATTATAGCAACACCATACTTTCACCTTTGCCATTGCCCATGATTTTTTCTGCACTTAAGAGACAAAATGTTCTTAAGATACATATATAATATATTTCCATGTCCCTACCTCTTACTGTTTTTCCTCTTTGTCTTTGCAGGACAAGGTCCTCCCTCATAATACTATTTCAGTTGTCTTGTTATAGCAGCTCTCATAATCCTCAGGCTCCATTTTGTTCTGCTTTACCTGTCTGCTCATGGCAGATTTGGACAAGCAGGTTATGGCAGTGGCTGGTTTAAGGGACAGAAGAAGCAGCACAAAAAGAAAAGATTTCTGCCCTATGAGTACCTCATATTTCATTTCTTCCTCTCTGCTAATAACTGGCTCAAGCACTAGGCACAAAACCTAGCTGCTGTAACATCATTTCTCTTTTAACAGAAGTCTTTTACGTTCTTTGAGTAGTCTCTTTTAGAAGCTGTCTGCTGCACATTTCCAAGCCTTCACCTGTTCACAGTGATTTGCTGCTCCTCAGCAATCCTTACATTGCCTAGTCTTGCACTCACATGATTCATTGATATGACTTAAGCAGCTGACTTTGCCATGACCTTGCATGGTTGAACACGTAATTATTGCTACTGTTGTGGCATTTTCAGAGAAAAATTATTGACATTCTTCAAGAATTTTGGAGATAGCCTTAAACAGAGGGTCATATGTAAAAGAGCTCTATATCTTAGATTTTAGTCCTTATATGATATATGTCTGTGTCAATGGCTCCAGGCTAGCTCTTTGCATCTTGTGACAGGAATCCCTTGCTTATTTTTGGCTAGTAGCACATATATTTCTTGTAAATGTCTCTTTCTCTCCTTTAGTCAGATCTTTTCCTCTCTGGTGGTGATGGTGCTGTGTTCTTCCAGCTAGTTGTCTTCCTATGACCCCCAGTTGTAGGAAATTACACATATACACCCCTCACCCCCTTGCAAGCCCTCCAAAACAACCAGACTTCAAAAACCCAAACCAACAAAAAAACGTGAAACAAGTCTAAGTTTTGGTGGACTCATCATGTTTTATGACGTTCCTTGTCAGAACAATTCACTTCTCTGTCCTGGCCATCATGAAATAGAGGTGATTTATTAAGTAAAATGAATGTATAAGAAAATCAGGGACAATTCTCCCCTTGGCAAATTTGTAAAAGTGATTTGTTTATTGGAGTTCTGCCAGTCTCACTTCTTATCTTCACAAAATCTACAACTGGACTTTGTACTGAAGGGCATGGGGAGTGTAAAGTCGGGGACAAAAGGAACAATGTGTTCTAACTACTGTTTTTAACCTCTGCATTTTTCTTTCAGTGTCTCCTTTTTGCATCTGTTTGATATTCCATGGATGTAAGACTAATGGATGGTAAAAGCGAGAGATGATGGCATTAGAGGGTACCCGTATTTCACACAAAAACTGGGAGTTACCAACCACTACAACCACTATCTTGCTTGTATCTGGCTTTAATGAGAGACTCCATCATGGATCCCACAGACTTTTTGTAATTAAAGACTTGATGAACACAGTTATGCTTTTTGTTTTTTAGTTGATTGATCTTTTTATGACAAATACATTTAATCAAAAAGATTCTACTTAACTCCAAGGAGAACTGTTACTATTCCGTTTACTCATGAGAACAAATTACCACAGGTTTTATATACTAAGCAAGCAATGGGAGGCCTACTGATATTGCACATCAGATGGTCTGAGTACGTTTTTTATAATCAAAATTTTGAATACTCTCAGATACATTCACCACTCCAATGTACATGTTAAAAAGTTTTATTTTATACTCTCTCAGAAGCCAATCATATCCCTATATTAATAGTATAGTATAGGGATATGTGTAATAGAGACAAGTGAAACTGTCATTTAATAATGGAAATTTCCCCTTCCTTCTGTCTCTAAGTTTGAGTTTCTGCCATAGTATATTTAATTTAAATTTCTTATAAAGGTATTATTGAATTGCTATTTTGAAATGAATTTTTAAGTCTTCTGAGAACAAATTGTGTATAAAAGGGACTATATAAATATATAGATGAGGCTATATTGCTTTTTATTCTTTTTCTCCATTAATACAAATACCCCTACTCAAATTCCCTACTTCTGGCTCAAAATTAGACATATGTGTGCTACTTTAAGTCATGGAAGTATTTACTGCTGATTTACGTTGAGATCATCTGCGAGTGACAAATCCTAATGATTTATGTGAAATCGTTCCTTCTACAGTTAAAACAAATTAAAAAAAAATGGGGATGTATTTGGTTTTTTGCTTCTTAATGAGATCCAATAACATCTACTGTCACCTGAAACTTAAGAGGGACCAAGAAAGAAATGCATCTGTTCTATACTGTAAAATACTATTTCATAAGTGATGATAAATGATTACATGTAGAAGTTAAAACACTTGAATACTGGTTAACCAACAGTAGCCCTTTAAGAACAGAATAAACTTTCATTATAGAATGTAAAAAAGTGGAACAAGAGGTAGTGATATCTAGTTCCTGTTTCTCAAACATGATTTTGCAAGCAAGAATTTAAAAAAGAAAAATCCCCTTGATTTCAGATTTTTTTTTTTTTTTGCAAGCCTAGTATAGGAAATCTCACAGAACTCAGAGGTTCTACATTTTTTCTGCTCTGTGTCCCCTTGTTAGCTTTACTGAACATTCTATGCTAAATGCCATAAACTCATTTTTTCTGAATGAATGAATTTGTCTATTCCATAGAATAGCTTTACCAGCTTAAAGCCATTTGCAATTCTAAGAGGGTTTTTTCCTGCAGAATGAGGTTAGGGAACAGAAGAATGTCTGGGAACCTTGTCCATTGTCCTACTCTTTTAAAAAAAACTTAAAGACAACATTAACTAGAAACATAATCTAGATGAAGATTCCTAAGTCTGTAATGATGCAGAAGCCTCCTCTGCAGAGCAGCATGAAAGAGCTGTCATTCAAGAGTCTTTATGGGAATTTGTGAGATCAGCAGCAGGGACTGTTAGAAGATATGTTGATACCAAAAAGAAAACTTTATATTGTAATCGTTTCAAGTACAAAATTATGACTCTACCCACACAATCTTCACAGGACATACAAGCAGTATTTCCATATTCTTGTTTGTACCAGTAGCTGTGATTTTCCATCTTCCCCCTGAGTTTTGAGATCTGCTTTGTCTCTTGTCAAGGGCTGTATTACAATCTGCAACAATAAAACTATGTAAATCAACATATGGAAATAGTTTAGTTAACATGCTTTCAACAACAAAAAAGCACCATCTGTGTTACTAAGACCTACTTACATGCTAAACCAATTGCTTCACTTGCTAGTTTCTCTTCCGTTACAAACTATCTATCTAGCCAATCTTATGGACTGAGTTCAGATATTGTTTGTATAAAACAATATCACACTATTTATGAAGATTAAAGCATTTCTATCTGTGGTACTGCCGCATCCAAAACTATTCAATTCAGGCCCACACTAAATATGCTATTGCCCTTTCCTTGTAATTGTGTCAGCTGTTTAAAAACTCAGACCTGTAAGAGTTTAACCTCCACTAATTTATTTATGTGTATATATATTCTGAAACAAGGTGACAGATGTTTAATATGTGTTCTTTATAAACTCAAAAAGTAATTTAGAAAAATAATGTCAGTAAATAATTTATTTAATATTTTGCAAAACTTTTAATTTTATTAAAATTAAGATCAAAATCTCTCTTATCTCTGTGGGGATGGTCATTAGATTGTCTCATGGATCTAAAGCAAAATGTCCAATGCTCACCTGAGGTACATAAAACCATGAAATTGTGTCCATATATCTCAAAGGTTGCTTCTACTTTTCTGTTTATTTTGGATGCTTTAGTTCTAACTAGCTGCTTGCAACTGAATCATAGTTAAAAGTTGTTTGTTTTTATCATTTAAAGTTGCTTGTTTGGGTTTTTTGTTGTTTTTCTTTCTTTTTTTTTTTGAGTTGGGGTCTGTGAATTTTATGACATTACCTGACTTCAAATGTTGAAACTTTGAAGTATAGGTGTTTAATTACTATTTTTTAAAAGTAAAGGATTAAGATGAAATAAATTTGACAAGACCTTTATAGTTGAGAACACCACTCATTAAAAAGATGCTCTGCAAATTATTCCTTTCTAATGAATGTTGTCCACTGTACGTTGGCAAGAAAATATCTTTTCTTCTAATTTGGCTTTCCAGGAGATATTTGAGAATTTCTGAAGGTATAAACCTTAAATAGTCTTCTCAGGGTGTCTGCAAAAAGTCCTTCTCTCTTCTTTCACTGAGACTTAGCTGTGGCTTTATTGCAATCAAGTCTACTACCAATGAACTCTAAACTGTCTTTTCATTCACCCTGCTTAGCAACCTTGTCTGGCCAATTCTCAGATTCAGCATCTCTCAGGTTTTCAGGTAGAAGCAGTCTTCCTCCCAGAACTGCTGACCTGAACCAAAGTGCAGCAGCCCAGGTCCAATACTCAGTGTTTCTTATTTCTGCTCAACACATCCTTCTTTTACAAAACATAAAAAGCTACTGATACATAGCAAATTGTCTACTATGAAAATAATTTTATTGTCCAGAATGACCACTCTTTTTTGGTTGTTCTCAGGCTGGTTTGTAGCTGTAGTATGCAAAAATAATGGGAAATGGTTCTCTCTCGTTGCCTTTAGAGAACTATTTGACTCCAGGTGTAGAAGTTATATATCTTGTAGACAGAGAAAAAAAAAGTTGTATTTATATTTCACCCAGTCTTTACTACCTTCCTAAATTACAGAGGAATTGTTCCCATGAACTTTGGCTCTACTCTGATGCTCCCCCTTTCATTGAAACCCCACACCCACACAGCCATTCCAAGCTATCCATGAGAGGCATTATCCAAGCAGATGGGAAGCCCTGTATTCATCTGTTACTGTGCCTGTCTGACACTGGGACTGTAACCAACACTGCAGAACAGTTTGTGTGAGGTGGGTTCCTCGAAGGTCTCCTGAGAAGTACAGCTTGTCTGACCTAGGCAGTCTCCAGCAATTCAGTTAGTTGTCTGCTTCTGAATAAGGATGGCAACAAAGCGTTCATAGAGCAAAATTACTAAGCGGACTTTTAGTCTGGGTTAATAACCATTCCATCATTTCTTTATACTCTCGCACTCAGATGCTCTGGGGTTTGACTTGTAGGGGTAAAAACATTTGTTACAGCAGGCTTTAGTGATAAAATGTGGGTCATGAGGTAGTAAGCTAGGTCTTGTTTTCATTCTAGCACTTGTTCGTTCTTAAGTGGGGAGCTTAGAGATATCCGGCAGTTGTGACTGTCTGCAGCATGACTCTGAAGAGACAGCATGTGTGGCTGTCTCTGCTCTAGTCTTGTCACCTCCAAAATTCAAGAAGACATGTCTGTCAATGTGCTCGGGTCACTGAGTCTAGACCTTATCAATTTAATGCATAGGAATGCACGCATCCTTCTCATTTACTTGCTTTTGCTCCCGTAGCCAGGCTATCACCAGAGCCATTGAATACATGATTCCTGTGCAACCTGCAAGTTAATGCTTGTGGAAGAAGAAATCTGATAAAAGCTCCAAAATGTGGTCTAATAACTACATAGAACTCATTGCCTTAGGATAACCATCTTTTGACCTCAGTTTCCCAACTCTGTTAGTGTGAAGTTAGTTCAGAATTTAAAACAATAGTATTGTAATTTTAAATATCTAATACTTTTTTCCCCTAACCATAAACTCATAGTAGAAACATACATTAACATATTTTCAGATAGAAGGAAAATAACTTTAATTAGAAGTTTAGGCTTAGCAGAATATTTAGTAGGTCGCTGCAATCTCAGCAAGTCTATTTATATAAGAAACATATGTATGTATGTGTAGTTATTATGTATATTCCACTGCTGAGTTTGTGACAGCAGTGAATATGATAAGTATCAAAAGTTTTAAGGTATTGAGAGAATATTTCTATCATTAAGCTGCTGAAGCATGCACACATACATCCTTAAATCTTTCATGACACAATATTCCTCAAGCACTCTATGTTTAACTTTTTGACAAGCTTCAACCTGTCTGTAATATTTATGATTTCTTCAAAAGTCACACTTTTTTGTGAGAAAGTGACTGAATCAGATGAAGATAATTTTTTTTTCTGAAATCAAGACATGAAGTCAACTATTTGGATCATAATATGTAATATTGACTGTAAATTCCTTATATCTTTCTCTTGTGACATCGCATCCTAAATTTAGAAGTTGCACTTATTAATACTTTTTTTTAGTGTTTTTCTTTCCTAAAAAAAAACCAATATACATTTCCATGCATTCAATATTATATTGTTTGCACTTTTTTTCAGAATTTATTACAAACAAGCTGCTTAATGAAATACTAAACCCTGAAAATGTTTCTCTAGTGCCTCCAATTTTGTCATGCATAAGGAATCCAAAGCTGCAGATGAGAAATCCCTACCTTTATTCTAAAAAATAGTTTTAATAGCTGGAAAATATTTTTGGATCCTTTCATCTGTGAAGTACAGAAATATTCTTCTACATTTCCATATAAGCATGACAAAGTGCAATATAATTCTCCAACTTTTTGGCATTTGAAGCAAAGAGAAGGAAACTATTTTCCTGTCTTCAGACCAATTGAGGATTCAGCTATAGTATATTCTCCTATACTAAGGAACTTTCATATATTGCATTGCTCTTATGAAGATAAGCTGACAATTGATTATTCCCCACTCAGTAGTCCGGTAATGAATAGCTAGCAAAATATGGTTTTAAACTATTATTTGAGGTCTCAGCAACCACAGAAAAAAAAAAATCCATCATTTCTCTCTGGGGGATAGATGATATCTGATAATGGTTGGTGGGGGATACTTGGAGGAACAGTTTGATTGCTGGGAGGCAAGAAGTTGTAGGATCTGTGTGCTCCCAAAGGTCATGAAGGTTATGAAGTGGAAGCATAAAGAATAATAAAGCAGTTTGTGCTCTTAGCTGGAAAGTCTTCGCTAACAAATAAATCTGTGCTATTATTTGGAAAGTTGATATTTTGAGGTAGATTGCCTTGATTCTGCAAAAAGTTGGAGTATGAACAGTTGAAGTTTAGCATGTCCCTCCTTTTGAAGCAAGTCCAAGTACTCCTGTCCTGTTTCTCTGCTGAATATGGTATTCCAAAACTATTTATTTAATATAAATATAGAGCTTGGAAGAATTCTGAGTAGGGTTAATGTTTTTCATCTATTTAGATATAAGATTATCATCAGGAATGATGACATGCCTATATGAAGCTTTTAAAACAACAAATTCTACAAAAATATTTCATGATTAGTGAGGAAATCATCAGCTCAATTAAATAATAGAGATTAAGGAGGAGTAGTTTTCACATTGCTTTGGGAGCTAATAGTTTTTATTCTAAGAACTCTGTAATGAGGTACCTTCACTCTCCTCCCTTTATTCTTTCTTCACATGGCTTCAGCTGCCTTTGGGATTGCCATCAGCAGTGAAATGCTGAACCGTATCTACATGACTACAACTGCTAACAGTGTAATGACTGATGGAGCCTGGTGAATTGAGATTATAACAGTATAGTCCACAGGTACTGAGTTTATATCCATCCAAATCTACCATTCACATAGTTGAAGAAAGGAGAAAGAACACCATTTCCCTAATGGCAATTCTTTTGGAAAAGGCAACATTGCAATTTCCGAATTGTAGATCTAGATATACAAAGCAACACAAGCAAAATTGCACTTTAAATGTAGAAGTTCTGAACTGGAACAGAAATGGTGATGAAAAATGGGTACTGGGTGGTGGAATGGCTCAGGAACATCACCTGGGAAAATACACAATCACCATATATTTAGAAGCCAGATAAATGCTTGCTTTCTTCATCCTTGATTGTAACCAGAATGAGGCTAAAAATCGTCTGCTGCCAGGAGCTTCTGGCCTGACTGTGAATGGCTATACAACGCTGTGAGTACACACCCCTCATGAAAATGTCTCTGTGGTTAATACTTTTCTGACCATATTGTTATTTACAATCTTCTGTGCTCTAGTTGGTGACTCATGGCTAATGCTTATCAAAGGACAGTAAAATATCATTAACATTCTGTTAAATGAATTTCATGTAAGCTCATGGCAGACTGTTTTGCTAAAGTGGACACTGTAGTCCTGAGACATTCTTCACGTGGAATGGAGAAATAATAAAGGTTAATTGAATCAACCATACCACTTAGATTTGTTGCTCTTTTTAAATTATCAAGCATTCTGGGATTGGAATGCACTGTCAGTTTACAGCCATTTTCACTCCAAGTGCTTATGGTGTTTTACTTTGTCTTTACTGAAAGTTAATCCATAAATGTAATTTCAATATATTCCTTAAATTCATTGTTTATTGGATTTTTTCACAATTACCTGGGATGTTCCCTGAAGTGGCATTAAACTCACATCTAAATCTCTCTCTAAATGAATTGATAGAAAGAATTTGGAACACTGAACTGTAGAACAGACTAATTTAGTAACTTATTAAAATAACTTTTTTGTTTTCTGATATCGAACATAGAAGCTTAGTGACTTCCTAGAGATCAAATTCAGTTCACTCTCTGAGAAGTGTAATTATGGGAGTGGATAGTATCAAAGACAGCACACTATCTTTGAAATGACAGAAAACTTTACTTTGATTTAGTCTTTAAGCAGTTTTATTTTCCAGAAAAGACCTATCAGTCCACTTCTCTGACAAGTTTTATTATTAGAATATTTGGTTGTTGTCTTATTTTAGCTCCTGGGAGAGCAGGGAAGAGGACCTCATGAATTTGAAGCAAAACCAAATATGTGCTTGTGAAACTTACACTTTCAAAAGCAATGAGATATATAAATATTTGTTATGTTAATCTACAAAATTGCTTTTATTATTTGACCCATATGGCTCTGTGGATACCAGTGCATATAATTCAATCATATATCCCAGTATTACAAAAAATGCAGCCTTAGAACTTAAACACATTTTTCTCTTGTGTCAAAGGTGAATCATTTCCTTATGTCTGAGATATCAGGATATGAAGGAAGATTACTTTCACAGAAAAACAAGAGACAGCTGCCCTTGATAATGTAAGATTTATTCTTAACATTCTTTTCAAAGGATCCATTTATGTCCAAATTTTCATAATGAAACAGAACTTTTCAAAACTGTAAGAATATAATCTTTTTACTCTCACTTTTGGTGGACTGAAATTTGCTCATCGTGAAGTGAATTCAGATACCAACAAATGTAGTACAGGGTTTACAAAGGGGAAATCAAGCTTCAAAGTTTAGGAGCACAGTATCTGCCTGTTGAATAAGCACTAAAGGTATATGAATGCACAAATTCAGTTTTACAAAACCTTCATTGGAGTGTGTAGGGTGTTAATCATCCTGCAGCAGTTTTGGTCAGGTGGACACAAGAAATCTGTGTCAGATTTATTTATGTAGATGAGTAACATAGAGAATGAGTCCATATCTTCTCAGTTACAGAGAATGAAATGGAAGATTTGCATATTTTGTCTGGTTACTCAATGATATTTGAGCTCTAGCTATAGAGAAATCAGTCCTTACATCTCAAGGGCACAATGTAATGAGAATGATCTGGAACCAGAGCTGAATGATTTATGTACCTTACGAGCCTTTACATGAGAATAACAAAATCTTGAGGAGTTGCAATATTATTCTGATAGAAATATTATGCCTTACAACGCCTGTATCTTAATTTATTTGCTAGCTACACGTGCATAGTCTATGGTCAGTTTATGTATAACCATGTAACATTTTATAACTAAAGCAACTGTAACAACATGCAACTAAATCTGCCCTGATTTTGTGAATATGAATATCAAATAAACTTTTGAAATTGTGTTCCAACTGTTCACCAAGTTCTGCATTTATTTGACAACCCTACACTGTCTCTGGGTTTGGGATGTCTGCACCTTGTCCCCAGGAGCTTATGGCTGTGTTCTGTGGAGCTCACAAATGGAAATGTAGCTGTACTGACATGCATCTTAGTGTTGTTCTAAACTTTAAATTATTTTATTAATTCTAAGCATCTTTCATTATCACAGTCAAAAGCCATTCATGACTGTTTTATTGCCTGAAAGAAGCCACTTTAGCTAAATATCTTAACGCTCCTGTCAATGGTGAGGATTACTAAAGGCATTTGTGCCATTGTACCATCATCATCACTACTGATGCTTTCTTTCACTCCTCGTTACCACAATGGGCCAACTGACTGCCCTATTAATGTTCTTGATATCTTATTGCTTACATCTTTATCATTCTAATATTAATAGCATCTTTTAGATATATGTTTGGTTAAAAGTATACTTTAATTTTATAACCTCTAAAACATTTAAAAAAATAATTTAAAAAAACCTCCTCTTTAGTAATATCTGTTTCATTTTGGTGAGGATATTTAAGAGATTTTGCTCTTAAGGTCATGGGATAAGAAAGAATATAGCCACAAGTAAAAATAATTCTAAACATGCCCAGTTTAAAATGTAGGAAATAAAAAGTAGAAATAAAGCAGTAGTTTTCATAGAGGAGAGAAAGAAGTCCCACAGGAACCTGTTCTGTGTATGTGTCCTTCTAAATGTGGAAAAAGGAAAGAACAATGGGTTAAATATCTTTGCTAGAAATATCAAAATAGCAAGGTAATAATTTGAGGTGTTACCAAAAATTTGCAGAAGATATATACGAATTTCAATGAGTCATAAAATGGAATAAAAAATTTTGAACAAGCTTATGTGTAAAACAATGGACAAATCTCGAATTTGTCTACACAAGAGGCTTAAATCTGATTTATAATTCAATGATTAAATACTGGATTTATAATGGTTTCATGAAAAGTTAGCACAATAAAAAATACAGATCATAATGAAAAATTAGTAATAATTACAAAAATGGCAAAAAATCCCCAGAATAGTAAACATTGTAATTTCACTGGGTACATGTATCATTACGTGCACATCTTGCGTACTATATAGAGCTTTCATCCTGCATCGCAGAAATGTAGGTGTCAGAATTGAAAATGTATGGACAAGGAAAATAAGAAAAAACAAAAAAGAAGAGCTGATTTGATATGGGTTCTGGAATCTCTTATTTTAGAATGAAAAAAAATCCTTTGATTTCTGGAATCTCTTATTCTAGAATGAAAAAAAAAAAAAATCAGTGAAAAATGTAACATTTATCAAAAACAAAGTAACATGGAGAACAGGCCAAGGGAAGGGCTGCTCCCTGTGCCCTACACTACTGGAGCTAGGGAGGCATCAAGTCAATTCAGTAAAGCACAGTTTACAGCAAATCAAAATTAAGAATGAAGTAGCTTTTCACCTAATTTAATTAAAGGTCACGACATATATTAATAAGTTAGTATGGGTTGAAAAATTGACCTAATGTTTTATGGAAGAAATATTCTTTGGCATCCACCTTGGGTCTGTAATTCACTGGGAAAAAGCTCTGGGAACTTGTCCAGTTCATTTGCTCTTCTTTATGTGTGCTTTACCAGTCATCTGTACAATTTGCTTTGGGTTTGGTGTGATATCAAAACATTCCAATAATTTTCTCAAACATTTATGGGATGTAGTCAAGCTTTTATTCCAGTTTAAAATAAAGTGCAGAAAGAAATGTATTTGGCCAAGGTCTCCCAGCTAAGGTCTGGAAAAAAAATCACACGTATTGTTGCACATTATCAGTGTTCACCCTCCATACAGCCTCAGATGTACTTCTGCCTCTAACCTTCAAAGTTTAATATTAAGTCATTCATGTTATTCCTGTGGGCATGTCAGCTATGCAGACTGTAGTGTATTTAACACATAACAGAAATGGTTTGGCCAAGGCAGCAAAGAGCTCATTATTGGCTAATTTGTTCTGCTTCCCATATGGACTGGACTGGACATGTGATTTGAAGTCCATGTTGCCTCAGCACACCTGGTTCTGGTGTGTCAGCTAGCTAATTTGAAGGTGGCTTAGCAGTATCCCCGCATCACAGTCAGTAGCACAGATGTAATGTGTGTGTGTCTACTTTTCTTTAAACCTTCTATCCCAGCCCCAAAAGAACCAGCTTTCACTTCGCTGGTTAGCTTGTCTTGAACATCTCTATGCTCTGAGAAGGTAATTGACTGTTTCTCTGGGACTAGTTCTGAGCAGCAGTCATGGCTACACCCACTGTTTGGACCTAGGGAGCCATAAACCTGTGTTTTGGATACAAACCAATGAAACTTTAGCCTGTGTTCTCAGAAATCACTCAGAGCTGATAAAGTTATATTAATTTGAATTCAAAGCTTTTCATCTTTTTTGTAATATCCCTCAAATTTTCCTGTGAAAGCAAGAAAAGTATTAGAAGAGAAAAGAAAATGACCACCTGCAGTCTTTCTTCATTTTATGAAGTATTTGAAAGAAGTAACTCCACTGTGGGGAAGTTGAACTGACCCTGCTAGCAGCAGGAGGGAGTTTGAGGGCAAAAGATCCAGTGACTATTTTGACTACAATTTTCCCTGCATCCACTGGATTATCCACCTCTGTTGGCCATATTAAGAGAATAAGTTTTTTGAACATAAGTATTGTTGGTTTAGAGTTTCACTAAACCAAATTTTCAGACTAGGTTTGAAAAACCAGAACACTGTGCTTTCCCTTTATCCTTTTTAAAGTAGTTGGTTCCTATATGGGTTGTCTGATCTCACAACATGTAACATAGGTTGTTTGGCTGAGTAAGGGTTTCTACTGCAGTGCTTCCTGTACCTCCTATGAAGTTAAAATATGATCCATATCCATAGCTCAGACTGTTTTTTCACTATTTGCCACTGTGAGGATGAGCAAAATAACAAAAACTAATTCTTCTCTTCTCCTGGTTTATTCTCCCATCCAATCTCTTTCGGAAGTTTTTGTCACACTCTTAGTTCATTGAAAAAAAAAAACAACAAAACAACAAACCACAGAAAAGACATAGATAAAGAATACAGCCTTGTTTAACAGCAAAGGGAGTTTCCAAGTTGGTGTTTAGTTGTTTGAGGTTTTTTTGTAAATACTTTTAAATGATAAAATATTCAGTGAGTGGTATCATGAAAAAATTTTCAATATGGTATTCATATCTCAATATTTCAATCACTCTTTTGATACTTTATTCCGCCCTAAAATATCCTTTAATGAAATGGTGGTAGAAAATATCTGACATAATAAATTATTGGCTCCAATTCACTGCCAGTACCATGTTTGTAGGTTTACTGCTGTTATTTTTGTTATTCAATTTAGATTGTAATTACTGTGTAACAAGAACTCAGTTTGAAGAATTTCCTATAACATAATTACTATAATTGTCTGTAGTTTCTTTGTGATATATTCTAATTTATTGCCATTATTTCTAGCTATAAACTCTTCAGTTATAAAATACACATTTACTCAAAGTTAATAACTTCTTTCTCTCTACAGTGATTACAAATGTAAAATATTTGCCATTTGCTATCATGCTCTTCATTAACATGTTGCTTGGCTTCCCCACGTCTATTAATTCTGTGCTGTAGATTGCCTCACTGCCTCTAGAAAAATCCTTATTCATTTTGAGTGAAGATGCCAGAATGCAGCCTTTTAAATCTTTCTTGCATTATATTTTAATGTCAAATAACCAGTTTAGCAAATTGAATTGCCACAATACACAATATAAATAACATTCTGGTTTGGGCTGAATGGTGACTGCAAATCTTTGAAGCCTTTGAATGTTTTATTCTTTGATAGATTTAAAGAATCAATTTACCTGTAACTGGGAACAGCTTACACTTCTGTTTATTCTCTTCTGCATCTGCCTGATCAATAGGTAGGTCTGCAGTGCAGGGGGCATGATGAATGGTTATAAAAGGCTGCTGTTCATACACAGCTCAGAAGAGTAACTCTCAGCTCCAGTGTACATCTTTGGTGATTTTTTCAACATACAACGTACATGGCATTTCAGTGTTTGTTTTTCAGTAGCAAAGAAACTACACAGGAACAGTAAATGGCATTCTAGAGACATGACAATGACAAGGAATGACATTGCCATCATTGATGTGTTCCAGTAGACTCAGAAAACAGGCATTTTTTAAGACCATTGCAGACCATTATTTCAGCTTCATACTCACAAAACATTTTTTAATAAATTCTAGAAGATTATATTGATGGTGCAGTTGAAATAGATCTAAATTTTAGTTTCTGCAGATGCCATGCAGGAAAATTCTTCTTAAATCCTTCTTAAATCATTTTAGTTGAATGAAAGGAGGAAGTAGATGTCACTCTTTTTTATGAAATGGGAGGAGTTCTGCAAATGTATTCTATGCTAATGGTTTTACTATGTTATACTTTATGTTATACTCTGCACCTTCTGCAAACCAGTTTCCTGGCTTCTAATAAATGCAACAGGAAAAAAATTGTGAAATGATATTCAGCTATGCATTAAAATTTTAATAAAATGGCTTTAGTAAAAAAAAAAAGTATTCTATTTTTTTTCTGTTCATTTAGAAAAACGATTTTATTCTTTTTCCCAGACAGAGCTGAAATGATAAAGCATGATTATGCTTCTATTTGCTGATATCTGCTGATATCTAAATTACTGAGCTCAGTGAGCAACATTAAACATCTCATAACTGGGGTCTTTAGCAAAAAGACCTCCTTTCCATTTATGTTTTAAAATAAATTTTCAATAATTTTTTCATATGCAGATAAAAAAATTGTATTTAGATTTTATTATTCCTTGATAATAGCAGAGGCATGAGGTGGGAGCTTGATCAAGGGCACTGTCAAATGGCACAGTGACAATGCACAAGGGAGCATGCCAGGGTACAAAGGATGACTCTTAAAGAAATCAGCCCAATTTTTCTACTGAATTCTGAATATTTGCAATCTGATTAAAAACACTACAGATCAGAAGTAATGTAAATTTTTTAGTTAAATATCAATTACTAATCTAATTTCCTATCTAATTATAACTTCTACTGTTTTTTGTCCTAAATTATAAAAAATACTTCCATATCCTTCAAAAAAAAAAAAAAAAGGCACCCTCATAAGATTGGAACACTACAGTACAGGTAGAAAAAAAATTGACTTCAGACATTTTCCATTGGAAGGATGGAACCAACAGTATGTCTGTTAAAATGAGATTTTCACCATAATCATGGGATTCAAGAAAACAGCCACCTTTCTAAGGTTGGAAATATTTTGATCTCTTTCATCCTCAGGATGGAAAATTATCACACTACAGCAAACTTCTTATGTAGGTATACAAAACTAGCCTGCCACACAGATGGTCCTTAGAAGGAAGGTGCGCTGTGTAATCTAGTTGCCCTGCTAGGCTATAGCACCAACTAGGTGTTATAGGATAAGTCACATCCCTTTGCAAGTGAGTGTTGCAGCCTGTTATTTTGTTCTTCATACAAATCCTGGAATATATAAATATTTTTTTGTTATAAAGACTAAAACTGTAAGAAACTGCCTTAACAGAGGCTGGAACATAAATCCAAGGTTATGTCCATATTCTGACTTTATTTTTGTTCATATCTTTTGACTTCAGGACACTTCTTAAATAGGAAGGAACTAAGACATTAATAGATAAATTTTGGAAATTTCCATTCAGCAGATGAATATTTTCTGGAGCAGTAATGGTGTATATTAAATACTATCCATTCAGTAGAATAATTTGAGGGAACCAGAGCTATTGAGAATCTAGGAGACTTGCAGGGTGGTTTCCCTACCATGGTGAAAGTTAGACAACATATCAGAGAGTGGTTACTAGTCTTGGAGAGGAAGGAACTCTTAAGTTTGCCAAGGCAAAGATGAAAGACAACTCTAAGACTCATACCTGGAGGAGAGCTTATTTGTGTCAGACTAGAAAAAAGCCCTTGTTGCCTCCAGCCTCCATAGGAAAAAAAAAAAAAAAAAAGGTTACCACAATTATCCTTCTGTGGTGGATGACTACAGTGGAACACTCTTAGAAAACCTCATTGCTAGTTTATGTCTGTTAGCTAAGCTAAAAGGCCAGCACTGTCCTCACGTCTCCCATAGGTTTTCACAGGGTGGACATTCACAGCTTTCTCACTGAGTGGATTTTCAAAGGTGTTTTTACTCTCCTTGAAAGAGCTATTAAACATTTACATTTCAAAGAGATGGTGTTGCCGTGTTAGACAGGCATGGCATGGCGTGTGCAGAACCTCCCCCTTATCCTTCTTCATTGTATACAGTATATATCTGTCCCTTTATTCAAAACTCTCCTTGGCTGCATCTTCATTGACATAAAGATCTACTTGGACATCATCGACAAACACCAACTTGAGTATTGATAATTTTGACAAAAGCTAATAGGAACTGCAAGCACTTTATAAATGAGGCCAATGTCAAAACTGATATACAAGTGCAAGCCCCACAGGAGGAAAATAGTACAGACTTGTAATTTTTAATAGATGTCTTTTCCTACATTTAAAATAATGGATTTAAAACAAAAAATTACCACAGGATTTAGGTTGCCAAAGCACTGCTATTTAACTGGTGGTATTTATGCTAATGATTCCACTCTGCTTGGAACGTTCTTTCTTCATGGCCGTATTGCTTGCAAAGCTCTGTATGCTTGTTTTTTCCCCTGTTAGAATATATCGCTGATTCTATAGCTCTTTGAAGCATCTGATATGTCACTTTCTACTTTAAAAAACCTAATTCCTAATAGAAAGAGTAAGAATTCTCATCATACTTCTTTGCTTATAATAAGGAGTTATACCAACTAAGGTCCACAGGAGGCAATGCAAAAACAGAGAAATTGCTTCCCATTTCTCCACAAGCAACATGAGATTTCAGTTATTTGTGGACAGTGCACAGTTACCTTCAGAGTGACTGAGAAGCTACTATTCTTACTCCAGTTATTTGAGAGGAATTATCCTTTCTTACACTGAAAAAAAAAATCAGGCTCAGAAACAGGTATAAATGCAGACTAGGATGCAGCCTTGCTGTATTATGCCATGCAAACATTTACTTTTTCTGTCTATGCTGTTTATTTGCAATAGAACTGCTTCTTTCTTGGTTTCATTGCTGTGTCAGTCTTTTCCTAGTTATTGCAGTTCTGGGCTCCTTAAATATCCTATAAGATTCTATAAGATTCTTCTTTAAACCCACTTTTAGATATTTTCTAGTAAGAAAATCACTATTGATTTTTTTTTAATTACTTCAGAAATATCCTGTGAAAACAGGTAGAAGGGATGAGGGATTTGGTATCCAGATGATGTTAGTTTAGGATGAGGGATTTGGTATCCAGATGATGTTAGTTTTGAATTATCCATGGGCAGTTTGATTCACTAAATAATTCACTAGCCATGCTGTACAATGACATTAAAAAATCAGGAACTCCTTGCACTATTATTCCGGCAAGTTTCTTACCCATAACTTTCAGTGCTTGAAGACACCATGTGAATACTCTTTTCTTCCTTTTTTTTTTTTTCCAAACCAAATGATCTATCTATTTATGTTCTTTCCTAGTATACTTATTAGAACTGATTTTTAATTTGCACTGTAGCACATACCTAAAAATTTTCACCATGAGTTGATGTAAATACATTTTGTTTCATATTATCTACATCTAGAAATATTGTTTTAACTATAGGGATCTTAGCTGAGGGAACCAGCTGAGGCTCAGCAAGCTAGGTTTTCTTACTGGGATCTTTTGATTCCCGTGAATCTGTAAAACCAAAGTAGGATTCAGTCAGAGACTGGATTAGATCAATGTCTCCAGATTCAGTCCTCAAATTTCCTTTATCCTCCTTATCAAGCTCATAAGCTGCAGTCCTGAGAATTGTAGCTGGCTCAGTAAAGTGAAGAATGTAAAATCAAAGAAATATCCAGGCCATGTAAACAATGTTTTGATGGTTGTTGTTTCATATTTTGGGGGCTTGCTTTTTTTTATTTTCCTTCACAAAACATACATAAACTACCCTAATGAACAGAAAACATGGAGATCACAAATAAATTCTATGCTTTCTGCTGTGTTTTTGGTTAGAGGAGGTGATCCATGACTGAAGCCTTGATAATGGGACAGATTTAACATGACTTACAACAAACTAAGAAATGCCTTGTTATTTATTAGACAAGTTTAGTGGTTACCTCATCAGAAACGTCTATCAAATAACCTTTGGGAAATTTAGCTTCAGATGAGGCAGTAGGAACTGTTGGATGCTGCAGCTGTATTACTTGAAAAATCTAACCTAGCTACAAATGTTGCATGTCTGTAACTCTGGTCCTGCCAGAATCACTCTGGTAACTCTGGTATCGCTCTCAAGAATAAAGGTGAACAACCCAGAAGTCCTGGTTATTGAAATATTTACTTAAACCTTCCTTGTCCTGTGAAGTTTGTCTAGAATGATCCATCATCTTGTTCCTTGCTCTTTTTGGAGATATTCCAAATGTAACTTTTATTTCAAAGATGAGTGTCTGTGTCTAGGCTGGTGAATTATAGAAAGCATGACATGCATCCCACTGCTGCCTGTCTGCAATCTGAATAAATCTGGAATCCCAGTTAAGAGACTATGAATATGGGAGGCAACTGTGGGATAGATTCTGTGACATTTTGCTTACTTATAAACTACAATCCATAGTGCAAGCTAAATGCATGTGGAAATCTGTCTCTCTTTTGCAGAAAGATCTGGAGGTGCAAACATTAGGAAATCTTATAGGATTTTCAGAGTTAATCAACCACATTGAAGACAGCAGAGTCATGGGATAGGCCTTGGATGATTCATATTTTTCAAGTAACAAATTTATTTTTCAAGTTTTTTTTTTATTATTATTCAAGAACAAACCACTTTGATGTTTTCAACAAATAATAATAATAATAATAATAAAAGTAGTAAAATCTGTGGACCCTCCTATAAAAGTTTTATCCCTACTTCTGACTGAATAAATGTTGGAAATCTGGCATTTTGTGATTCTAAATATATTGAATTTCTGCTTTCCTTCAGACTATTCCTTCAGGTAAAAAATGAAGATCAAGTCCTTACAGGGAACCTTGCAGCAACCATCTGAGGACTTCTGAAGGTTTTCTTCATTATCCCTTTTTCTAATTTGGTACACTGCTCTCTATGGTCGAGCACAAACTCATTGGACAGTATCACTCAGTGGAGTATATTAGGTTATGAACTATAATGTCACATTGAATTATGTTGTATATAATACAACATGACCCTAAAAAAATATGATGGATAGTGATGAGCAGAAAAGGACGTTTCAAAAACTTCTGTCAAAGTAAACTTTTTTTATTATTATTTTTAAAGCTGGCCTTGAAAACAGTTATGTTTAAAAAATAAGATTTTATTAGGGGGAAAGGATTTTGTCTACAGTGTAATCAGATATAAGCCATTAGTGAAAAAGCAAATATTTTCCATCATGTAATATATTCCATCTACAAAAAGTAGAACTTCTATGACTATACATGTCCAGCTGTGCTGTCTGTTAAAGGAAACCAACTTCCCTTTAGTCTGATGTGTGAGGTTTTTTACAAATCTGGAGAGATTATGCTAGATATATATCACATGCTCCCTCTAGCTGAGATTGTTTTATACATATACATGTATGCCTTCTCTTAAATTCCCTCCTTCAAATTGATGGCTCCCTAGTGGGCTTTTTAACACTTATATGGTGTTTATCATCTTTAAAAGATCTTTTAAATATATATGATTATACTTAGCTTCATGAGGTGAGAGTGAACTGAATGGACAACAGATCTGTCAATGCTGTTTAAGGTTAGTTTTACAGGTCTCAATTTTTGATTATGCAGGGAAACTTCCTACATGTTAACATCTGATATAAATCCCATGACACGTGTTTCAGGGTCATGCTGCTGGATGATATAAGTGCTGTGTATGGAATCAATGGCTCCGAGAGAAGTAATGCTTGTGGCTGTGCAGTTGTTGCTTGTAGTGCCAAAGACTGAAAGGTGATTCATGGTGGTATGAGCAAGTTAAAATGTATTTATTATTATGAAAATTGCCTTGCTGTAGTTAGCCCTTCTGCTCTTGCCTCCTCAACGAATTTTTTAACTTCCATATAATACAAATCCACCAATTTACTAATTTGTTTTTTCCACTGGCAAGTAGGTTCCACTTCCTATCCAATTTGTCTCTATATCAGACACATCTTCAGAAAAGGAAATTATTGTAAGAAGATTTAAATGCCTTGGAAAAAAGCCTATGGCTTAAGATATTTAGCATATTTTGTAAGTCTGAGGCTTTTTTGTGACTTAAACATTTATTTTGGTCTTTGCTATCAAAAACTGATGAAAGGTAAGTTAGGGGTCAATGCAGTGTGCTCGCTTTTGTTGCTTCCTTCTTAAACAAGCACTGTAAGTTAGCATTTAGTAATAGGAAAAAAGCTGCCTTCCCCTTACAAAATTGTCAATGTGTCTTTCAGAATTAGAGATTATATTTGACTTCAGTAAGATTTGGACCATATTAAAAAAACCCAAAAATTTGAAGTTCACATAACTTTTAAAGGGAGGTAGGGACTGTGCTTTCAGATGTCATGGGTTTTAGTATGAAGGGAGAATATTTCTTCAAAGCTTGGAGTTTTCGGTATCCTAAAACTAGTAATGTCCTCTGATGCTTTAGCATAGTCTGTATGCTGTGGGTATATTTTCCTCCTAGAAAAGAGGTCAAAAGTCCCCACATAACTTGATTGACATCTGTAGTGAAATTGGCATTGCTCATTCTAGTTCTGGGGTTAAAAAATATGCATTTTGGGAAGCAAATGTGTATTTTGGGCTTTGGGCTTAAATATCCTCGAAGGAATTCTCACTATTTGAATCTGAAATAATTTGTCAAATTAGCACATGACTGACATTGCATGAAACACTTTCTGACATTCTGCAATGTGGAGTACAACAGAGGCATTGAATTGAATTACTACTGCTAGGTGAGGCATGAAAAGGCTTGAACAGCATTGCATGAGTGTGAAGTTGCAAACCCAAAAGCAGAACATGAAGAAATTGATTCAAGGGGATCTTTTTTAATAAGAGAAAAGGGATTTAATTGTCATTAAATCATAGCAAAGTTTATGAAGTATTGTTTTCCCATGTATATTTAAAAGATACAAAATCAAGTTAAAATTATGAAGGCTGGTTTTAATCAACTGTTTCCTGTTTTAGAATACAAATACAGTACCAGTTTACCTTACACAGAAAAATAAATTAGACATCCTTTGTTTTAGTGTTTGTAATACCAGATCTGATGTCTGCACTAGCAGATTCAGTACTCAAGACAAATGTATATATAAAGACTACATATAGAAGATTTTTTTTTAATGCATATCAATAGTGCCCTTCCATGCCTTTTTAATCTGATCAGCTACTGAGATTTGAAATGTTTGGGTTTTTTTGTCTGAAGAGAGATGGTTGATAACAATGACTGCTGAAATGAGAATCATCACTTAGTAATCAAATCACTTTTTCTATACACTCTATATTGATATGCTAAAACATAAAGCAGGTTTGGCCACAGAGGATGAAATATGTTGAAGGATCCAGGCTCAGTAGCAAATAAAGAAGAGTTGACAATAAGCATTAAGTTCTGGCTCTTTTGGCCTTGCAGAGATAGGTTGTTTCAACTGCAGGAGATGCATGAAAGTTCTGATACTTCTCTCTGGTTTAATCTGAGATAATAAGTTTTGAATCTAGTCAGTATAAATACACTTCCCAAACACCTGATAGAGTGGCTAAATTTCTGGCAAATTCAAGGAAAAAACCCCATGACTAAAGCTCTAATTTCAATCCAATAGTGGCTCCAACAGTCTCCTGTAAATAATAGAATTGGGTCTCTTCTCACACAGAAGTATTACCTCCAGACTACTGCACTTGATACCAAAATAGGTAGTCAGGTCTACATCCTCCACTTAATTTGTGATTCATCTGTCAGATGGCAAAACACATCACCGATTCTGTGAAGGGGTTTAAGATCATTTCGATCCACAGTACTGAACACTGAAAGCTGTTGCTCTGGGCTAAGTGGAGTATTCTGTTCAAGTGAATGATGCCTTTAAGCAAGGGGTGCAACGAAACCAGATCCATAAAGGTGGATTCCAGGCAAAGGAGATTGTAAGTATAGCTAAATTTTATGTCTTAAGTTAAACAGGCCTAATAATTTAAATATACAAATTAAAAGTCCCATCCTTAATGTATTAAAAATTAAAGCTAGATTAAACTCAGGCACAAGTCCTGCAGCAATCACTATTCCATATACCCTAGTGTAAAAATACATATTTAGCCTCATCTCCAGGTATTCAAAACTCCTTAGCAAGTTCCTTTGAAGCTCAAACTTCAGATGACCCAGTACCCATTTCAAGCTCAAAAGAAGAAAAAAAGCATAATGACTTTAAGTATTAATCTTCCTTAAATCTGGCCTTAAGTATGTGTATTGTACATGTTTAAATCTGTCCTTCAGTGATACTAAACAATGAATTCTCTTGAAACAAACACACTGATGAAATTGAGAACAATTGTTTATCTTGCAGGTAACCACCACATTCATAGTCTGGAGGCAAGCATCTGGTAATGTTTGCAAAACCATTAATTTGTTATAAATTTTATACAAAGTGCTCCTTTTGAGTGAATGTGTTAGCTGTTATACTGTAATGACCAAAACTTGAAGAGACAGGTGAAAACATTTTATTCACACTGACGAATAGTTACTTACATAAACAGCTGCATTAGAAATCAAAATAAATATCTAAATGCTTGTGATGACTGCACACATTATCTGATAAATATTCTGAAATTTTTTCACAACCCTCATTTTCAAAAACTGAATTTGATGTCATCTTTTCCCATTGTAAGTCATCCTTTTTTGTGTGTTTGTTTGACAAGATTACATCATTGCTGAGTAAATGTTTAATTTAGGTGTCCTCCTTAGTGTTGTAATCTTTTTGGTCCATTTGGTCCTGAATGTTTCATGTATATACTTCAGTACCTTGCACAGGTCTCTAGTGAATGTAAAAACAGAAACACATTGAAACTGGATGTTCTTTAAAGAACTAAATATGCAGCTAACACAGAAAAAAATCCATATTTGACTGAATTGTGAAAGACACCGTGCTGAAAGTTTAATGTGTTTATCATGCATCATCCAAAATAAATTGTCCTACTTTAATGCTGGTTTCTTTAAATATACATTAGAACTTTTAGTGATTAAATGGACATAGTCAGCTAGGTAGCCAGGCACTATTTTACTCATTTAGTTTTTTGATTTATTTTTTTGTTTTTGTGGATTCAAGTGCATTTTCCTATTTATTGGAGAGGTTTTTTCACTACATTTAATACAGGAATATCCCTACCAAATTAATTGCCCTCCTAAACCTACTGCAGGTTGCTCTGAGGAAAGTGGTTAAATATACAGGGCAAACATAGTTTGAGTTAAATTATCAAACTGAAGAGATTACAGATATCAGTCAAAGAGCCCATCCAGGCAAGTGGATGGCACAACTCTTCAATCAGATAGGCAGCTGACAAGTGGACAAAATTTT
Source organism: Phainopepla nitens (assembly GCA_013400175.1). Lineage (NCBI taxonomy): Eukaryota > Metazoa > Chordata > Aves > Passeriformes > Bombycillidae > Phainopepla > Phainopepla nitens. The sequence goes on from VXBQ01011151.1 coordinate 1,894,655, forward strand.
AATTCTCTACTAGCCAGAGTTTACTGAGACAACAGAAGTAATGATCATGCATTACTGATAAAAGCCTTCAGAAAATTACTATTTCCTTTCACAGAGACACACCTGTGCAGGTGCTGCTTTTTCAGACTATGGACTAGCCAAATTAGACTTGTAAGAATGTCAAATCCATAACAAAAAAAAAAAATCTGCAAGTATTACTTAAGACTTGCAGCTGTTATAGACTTACAGCTATTATTCTTTGCTACAGGTCTAATGCAGACACAGAAGGATTAAGACATGAAAAGTCACAGCCTAAAAAATTGCACCTTATTCCTCAGTACTTTCTTCATATCAATGTCACCTGGACGTTCTCCTGCTGAATTTCAACTGAAATTTGACTACTATTGGTGTGCAAAGTTACTGCCCACTCCATGAAGGGAACTAAGCGAAGTTAGCATTCAAGAGTGGCACAAATAGGGAAATGTTGTTACTGTATGCATGGAGGGGAAATGAAGTCCATCAGGTTATGACCCAGGTTTAGAAATCTTAGTTTAAATCACATAGATTTGTCACTTAAAAGAAATAATATGAAAATACTCTGTTTTCCAGGCAAGAAAAGCTTTATTACACTCCTTATGTGATGTTGAACACACAAGCAAAGCAGTCAATTATTTCCGAGATTTTCTTACAGTAGAATCTAGCCAAGAAACTGGAAAAAAACCCCAAAAACAACCTGGGCAGAATTATTGCTGTTACATTATGAGTTATTTTTGGTAAGAAAAACAAGTGGACACAAGGGATCACAGACCTGTAAATTGCATTGTTGTACTGAGCAAGCTGAATGATTAATACACTGGTAGTTGTCAGTCTGTAAGCAATTAAAGGAGGATATGTTGATCAGTTCTAGGCATAGTGCAGTTATGAAAAAAAAAATACAATATGTAAATATACCCCTTCTAACCAGATCTGTCTTAGAATGGAAAAAGCATATGTACTTTAATTCATGGACATTTGGGTACAGAATAGATTTTAAGTGCAAACTTCTGTACATTTTAACAAGTAGGATCTATGCTTGAAGGTGATAAAATGGTTACATTTTATCTCAAATCATTACTGGATGTGGGAAATGTATCAACATGAAAAGTTCATGTATGTCACATGCCCAGAAGGTAGTGATCTGTTGACAGGAAACCAAAAAGGGTCAAATAATTTTACCTTGATTTAAATTTCAACCAGGCTAAATTTTCACAGTGTATTGGGCCAAATTCCCACCATTTACAATTTTTTTTTCCTAGGATTACATGGCTAATTGTGTTACCATCTACTGATAGAAACACTGAAGACATAAAAACACAGTTTTGAGGCTTCTCTCCATTTAACAAAACACTTACTTCCTGGGACTTTTGTGCTTCTTATACTCTGTAAGAAAGCATGAACTATTTTTCCCTTTCCATGTTCCTCATTTATGAGAATAGTTTTCTCTTCTCCCCACTCCCGCCTGTGGGATAGCCAAAGGAATTCTGCTCCTAATCTGCTTCTCATTGTACAGTCTGTAAAATCTACTGGTCTGTGTACACCATAGAACATGGGAAACTTTTGCTGTAAACAGCTTTTACTTAGTCTGTTCCCAGTGCCAACCATTCTCAGATTGATTTACTATTCCCAGTTCTCATGCCTTGCCTATGACATTTATCTCTTTTTGTAAGTAGTTTGGAAATATGTTGCATCTGAATTTCACTACTGAACTGGAGTAGTCTAGAGACATTGCTCATAACGTTGTTTATTATTACCACCTTTTATTGGCATTGTTAGCATAATGTTAGAAAGAAATACCTTTTTTCGAAAGAAATATGACTACATGGTCAGACACATTAAAAATCAATGTTGGGGATGATTTAGAAATTTATTTTCTTGTTTAATTGCAGTCATAAAATCAACTAGTAGAGGGTGAATTAATCGTGTATCATTGTTAGGTTTTTTTTTTTGTGAGTATTAGATTGCTGAAGCTTAAAATTTAGTTTTGCCGCTAAATTCAGTCACAAACATTTTAATTGCGAGTGGAGAGGAAAAGTCTGTGAACATGAACAAATTCAATAGTTTTGAAATTCAAATATGTATGTATATGAAAGGTTTATTTCTACTTTTCTGGGAGTACCATTTGCATGGTTCTGCCACAGTTCTACAGGGTGGAATGAGGAAGCTAGGTTTGTTACAGAGCAACTGATAGCACAGATACTGAAAACAGCCCTGGAAACAAAATGATGAAGAAGGATTTCCTGAGTCTGAGCCATTCTTTATATAAACTCTATCAGCATAGGCCTATATACATCAGAGGACTTGGGCAGGGGGTCATAATGTAGTGAGTGAACCTGTAGAGATCTCTGCCAATCTAAAAAATTCTGCAAATTTTGAGAAAGAGCTCAGTCTTCTGTGCAAGTCACATTCCAATAGCAAACACCCTGTTAGAGCAAGACCAACTCAACGTTAAGTGTCTGTCATCGTTTAAATGGAAAGCTGACTTGTTTAGATGCTTCAACATGAGTGGTAGAGGTTGCCAGGCTCACATAAACATTTACCTTTATTTAGTGATAAGCCCATGGCTGGGAAGCTTATGGGTAATTATATTTGGCTGTGGCAGTCTTGTAATTATTTAATAAGGCACACTAAAGATAAGGTTATCATGATATAAGTGCCTGTAATCCCTCTGGGGTGTAATTGCCTCATGATAACCTCATCCCTTGAAGTTGTCTCTATTGCTAATATGAAAAATGTTTGTTTTCAGTGGGAACATATATTTTGTGATGGGACAGCATTAAACTGTCAGATCAAAAAGTTAAATAGCATTTGGAATGAGCAGAAGGGTTCAGATGGATTAACTCAGCCCTTATAGATGGCTGAACAGATGAAATGAAATAATCCAAAACCATTTTAAATGAGTGAGGTTTTACATCTGGGAGCATCTGAAGAGAAATAGCTGTTTTCCCAGGAACATGCTTTAGGTTTCTTAGACTCTACTAGTGAACCTTGGGATTTACAAGAATCAGGAAATATGTTTCAAATGACATAGTTTGAGGGGGGGGGGGTTGGTTTTTTTGTGAGTTTGGTTTTGGTTTTTGTTTGGGTTTTTTGGGGTTTTTTGTTGGGTTTTTGTTTGTTTGTTTGTTTGTTTGTTTGTTTGTTTGGTTGGTTGGTTGGTTGGTTGGTTGGTTGATTGGTCGGTTGGTTGGTTTGGTGGGGGTTTTTTTGTAATAGTAACATCTGTATCTTTTCTTCAAAATTCAGCATTTTTAATAGTTGATCAGCCATTCAGTAATACAACATTGTGTATGGCATTGTAAATCATGAGATAAGCATTAATAAAATGCACATGCTTCACAAATAGGTCTTGAAGGACAGCTGTTATACTTGCTGCTACAAGGAATTTTCAATACACAGAAGTACAATAACTCACTTAAAATGTACCACCTGAAGGCTAGGTGAGGCTGTCATGAAGACCCCAAAACATATAAATAGCACTTCCCTCAAGACTAGAGAAGTGTATGGATAAGAACACTCCCTAGAGAGGCAGAGAAATACTGTTCCTGAAGGACACAAGTCCAGGTCAGGGACTCTGCTTTTCTCTTGCTTCAGGCATCAGCTGACATAAATTTGCACCTCTAAGCAGTTGCTCACAGACAAGTGTATGACAGGCATGCACATTTGATGTCCCATTTTGCTTTCATAAGAAGCCCTGTGGCCTGCTTCTACAAGCTGCTATGTACATTATTGTGACAAATTCACTGTGAGGTCCAGCAGACAGTCACTCCCTGCAGCTCCAGAGGCTGGAGGAACTGCATGGAGAAACCTTTCCCATCACATCAAGGGTGTTACAAATGGGAGGTCAGCATGGCAGGCTCAGTGCTTAGGTTTCTGCACTTTATAGGCTCTGGCTAGTTGTGTGCCTGAAGATGGAAAATATTTGGAAGTAAACCAAAAAATTCAAAACTAACCTTTTATTTCCTTGGGATTTTTGGCATCACTGGTTCTTTTGGCTGTGTCTGAGTGGAATAAGCTGTGTCTTTGAGTTTAGTACATTATACAGTAACATATTACACTTCTCAATTTTTTGTGCCTGGGAATTTCACCTCATCCATCTTTCACAATGTTCAGCAGAGACTTTTAAAAATCCCTGAGCCAGCTTTACGCAATTAATTGGAGACAGAGCCAAACCCTAGATCCTGATTTCAAACCTAAATCCTTGTTCCGCATGAATCTGATGCTATGCCGGGCCTAAATTAAATACAGAATCAAAACACTGAACATCTAACAAAATTTGAATTTAAATGTTATTTGCTTGGCTAAGACTGAATATCCTAAGTGCAAATTTTGGCCGTGCAATACCTACACTTGAAACAAATCGGAAACTCAACGGTAAAATAATTAGTGAGGAAAAAATAGCAGGCTTTAAACTATTTCATCTCAGTTAAAGCTATATCTCATTTAAATGTTTAAAACATTAAAGCATTTGAAGGTATATTTCATTTGAAGGTTTAACTGCTATTTTGGTTTTGCCATTAGTTAAAAACTCTTCAAATATCTCACACATGTATCTGCATCCCTTGGTCTTCCCTCTTTCCAGTTGTTGACCACAGTCTAGTCATTTGCTATTCCTCCAGAAGAGCTAGACAGCTTTTGTTTACACAGGAATGTATGTCTTAGGAAAATATATGGGCAATAATAGTTTTCTTATTCTATATTACATAATCATCTTTATGTTATTTATATATATTTATGTTATTTATATACACATATTATGCTATTTAAAATAGTAATGAGGGTTTATTACAATTTTTATCCCTTTTTTTTATATTTCCATTTTAGCTATATCATTCTAAGTCAAAATATTAACAGCCTATGTCAGCTCATAGCTTTCATTTTTCCACCTTAGTGTAAGTCACACTCAAATTTGTAGGCAGAAGGGCATGAGACCTATAATTAATCTAAAACTAATTAACTGTTTCTCAAAGTGGGACAGTGACGTTTGGGCAGTTTCCCTTGAGTACTAGTGTTCCTTTGGAGCCCTCTCCTGGAAGCTCTACTTGTGAATTGAGAAGCAATTCATGAGTTTTTCTCCTTTGGAACTTAAGCTTTAAGAGTATGAATTGGAAAGTTTACAGCTGTGTAAATAGTGGAATAAAAGATTTTTTTTTCCCCTCAAGTTTGACTATTTTCTTATCTCTTTATAATTAATAGTGGGAAGCCAGTGGTAAAGTCATGATTGTTAATGATGTTGACTATATAGTTCCTTTCTTGATACTTGGCTCACTTCTTCCAAGTCCTGGTCTGCCTACAGAGACTCCAGGAATCTCAGTTCTGGTAGATGTTTTAGCCTGATTAATTTCAACTTCTAACACTGATATCCTGACTTCCAAGACACTAGAGAAAATAACCCGTTTTATAACCTTTTTCATCTAGTATTTCTAGTATTTGTTTCATCCTACTTGATTGTTTCTGTAACTAATCAGGTAATGTATTACTCTTTTACCCTTGGCTTAAGATACATTCTGTATACACAAGATTTATTACTTCTATCAGTTTACTCTATGTTTAACCTGATTGCTTATTTTCCCACACATGAAAACAACAGGGATTTTGAAAGGCAAATGTTATGAAACTTAAAAAAAAAAACAACAACCTACACAATATTGTGTGCTACCTTTCAGTGATTGCTAAAAAATTTGTGATTTATCTTTCTTTCTAAGCTAAACCAGAAATATCAGTAAAATTCACCAAACTTTTAGACTTCAAATTAACAATTCTTGAGGGTTCCAGAAAGACAAGATTCATGAGTTCATGTGGAGAGGATATAATTAATTCTGTTATCATCTTCTGTGTCTTTGCCATGTACAGAGTAGTCACTGCGCTGCTTCTGCATCTCTCAAGTCATAATATCTGTTTACACAGTGTCATAGCATCTCTTTCCACTTTCATGGAAAACAGGGGAGGGTTAATTATTTTATCCATTTTCTTACTTTCTTCAGGTCAAAATTGAGCAGAAGCATAGCTCTCATCAGGAAAATATGAACTGATTAGTGTTCCATCTGTGGCACGCCTTGACTGCCAATGGATTTTTTAATTATATTAAAATGATGGACTTTGTACTTTGATATGAGAAGTGAAATAGGAAGCTAGTTTCTAATAATTGCTTTAAAATGTACTTTGGAGGAAATATGGAAATATTAGCATTACCACTAATACAATCTGAATTAGCTAAATGGGAGGTGTAATGAAAAGTTCAAGGCAGGATGGAGCAGGAAGAATACTGAAAATGTCATTGTATGCTGGCTGAGGTATCATTTCCCAAATGGTACTTTGGCCTGCCCCTGCTATATCTGAATACCAAAGCAGTGAGTCTGTGCTGATACTGATTTACTCATTGCCATTGCTCCTCCTGGTGCATAGTCATATCCTTGATATGTGTTTACAGATGATATTCACAGCATAATTATATTAATGTCTAAATTAAAATTGACTTTTCCATTTCTGTTTTACCTTTCAAGATAGTTCTTTGCTCCTAGCTTTCATATTGGAACTTCACTGAAACATACAGTGCATAGCATTGTTCTAAACTCCTACAGCCACTGAAAAAATATAGTTTAATTAGCAGTTTTGACAGTATGCTACAATAAGAAAAAGGAAAAACTATTTGTTGATCTTTGGGATTAAGTCCTCCAGCCTTAGGACAAGAGCTGTACATCTGAGAGCCACGAGAGACTGCCTTGGCTGCGCCTTCAGTATTTTTCCTTTCCAGCATTTTAACTTTTTCAGATTTTACTTTTTATTTGAATATATCTTGGTGAAAAAAAAAACAAAACAAAACAAACAAACAAACATAAAAGAGTGTACCTCTTTTCCTTCCTGTTCTTAACTATGCACTTTACCATGAAAAAAGTACTGCAAAAAGCCAAAATAATTATTTTAGCTGTTTAAAGAATGTTCTTCAAGAGACTGATTTGGAAAACCCAAAAATGTCTTGGGACATCTTGGGTATAGTTACAATACAACACAATGAATTAAAATTAGGGTCAGACATTGAAGAACAAATGTGTGTGATTAGATGTATAAAATAAAGTTCCTAAGGATTTGACAGTCATGAGATTTGTGCTGTCTGCATGTTTGTGTGTTGTGTGTAGGATTAAATTCACAAAGGTATCCTGTGTTACACAAACTCAAATAGTTTATCAGACAGAAAAGATTCTGCGTGGGAGAAAACTTCTGTGAACATCAAACCTCCTGAGACAATGGATAAGCCACATAAAAGATATAAGCCTGCAGGAAACTTTATTAGCTTTATTGCTCATGAAAATACTTGTAATTTTTATAAACTATTAAAGTTCATAATCTAGCTGTTTCTAGCTGTATGAATTTTCAGTTTTCTAAAAACTGTTTCCTTGATTCCAATGAAAGCCAGATTTAAGACAAAAGCAATGCTCTGAAGTGGAGTTTAAGAAATAGCTGCATTAAAAAAAACTTACAATGACAACAGTTTGAGTATTTAATACCTCTAGTACCACTTCATGTCTTATTACTTTCAGTAAACAGAATATATCTCCAAGATCCTTCCGTCTTTTTATTTATACATCATCTTCATCAAAATCCCAATCCCAAATTTTCTGGCAAAGTCTATACCCACTTTCAGAGTTACTGATATCTTTAATACAAGTTTTCTTTTGTCAGCCTAAAATTAAAAATCCATTACTTTTTCAGAGGAATATTTGAAATTGAAATAACTAATTGACACAAAACCAAGATATATACACAGCATCTAGCTTCAAATGTCAAGAGAAAACTTCAACACCATAGCTGTCCCAAATTTTATGTTGATTTTCTAAAAATGGATAGTGAGCAGTGCAGAACATAGACTTGTTTGTAGTGTTATTAGCCTTTGAGTCCCTATAGTCCTGACTGGCCCATAGCCAATCTGAAGCCCCAATTAGGCAAGTACAGAATTCCATTCATGCTTAAAATTCATAAAACATACAGTACATATGTTGAAACTCTACAAAAATAGTGTGGCTTACTTTTATTACACCCTGATCTCTTGTTTTCTACCTTCTATTGCTGTCACTTACTGCCTTTATGGGTAAGTGACTTAACGATACTTTATCTGCAAACAGTTCTCTTGTGTCTTGTTTTATTTTTACTAACATAAACCTTTCTGTAACTGTGGCTTTCTGTTTTAGTGAACACAATCCTACAGCATTGTTTCATTATGTGACCTCGTAATGCTGAAAAATTTTAGGGGGGAAGTTTGACTGTAAAGAGACTGTGAAAGTTTTGTTTTATTTTATAAACATGGTGAAATCCATATTAGTGAGACTCTCTATTTTATTGCTTGCTCTAGTATCTATGTCATCACTGACATCAGCATTAAATGTGGTCTGCGTGCTTCTATAGGGATTGCATTTCCTTAAATAAGACTACAATCTGAAGAATCAGCAAACAACTTTAAAAATATAATTACACATTGCATAACAGATAAAATTACAGCATTGTGCATTTTCAGTAAGAGAGTCAAAAATATACGTTGCAAGAAAAAATTGGGGATGTTGTTTCTTCCTTAGTTTAAGAGTTTTCCTCTAAGAATGTGTCTCAGACCTCCATCAGGCTCTCCAGAAAGGCATGGGTATCCTGAGGGGCCCATGCCCTGTCTGCCAGCTCTTTGCAGATATTCTGGATACCCTAGAGGGTGAAAGTGGCATGAGATGTCTGCATTTAGGCAACTGAATCTCACCCTTGATGAAGTCCATTTAAATGATTTGATCTTGGGTCAACATTCCCCAGATAAAATTATCTGAACAAATGCCAGAAAATTTGCAACACATAGCAGGAAGCCAAAAATGAAAAAAAAAAATTAAAAAAAAAAAAAAAACACCAAAAAAACCAAACCCAAACCAAAGACAAAACAAACAACAAAAAAGAAACTCTCATGCTATCAACTCACAGTAGTTACTGAATAGAAAGACAGAATTATGTGTAAGGAATCTTTTGGAGAATAGTGGTGAAAGGATACAATTAAAATATACTTTTCAAATGTTGGTCTCAACATTTGTGAGTGTTGAGATTTTCAATCTATGCAGAAATTCTCTATGGAGTTAGTAAATGGATGCCTTCTGAAAGAAAGCATTAGTCAGAGGAACGCTTTCTCATCTATTGCATGTTATTGATGGAGCAGTTTAAGAAAAGTCTAGAAAACAGGGGTAAAAGATTCTTAGAAAATAGCCTAAGCTGCAATACCTCAAAAACAATACAAGATTTACAGAAAAAAATGTTTACATTATATAGAGTCAACAAAAATTCTCTTGGTGAAACAAATGCAAACATATCTCAGGCATAACAAACTGAAACTTAATTAAGCTTTCAACCCTTTCAAAAACCAGCTGTAGGCAACCTTAACAGTGAAGATATTACTTTAAAAGGAAATTACAAAATTACTTTTTTTGGACACACATTCTTTTTTTAGCCTAAATTATTTAATAATTTTTTATGTAAATCTATTAGTAATTCGGGCTGACTGAAAGCTGCAGTTCTTGCACTGAGGTACAATCAAGTTAGCATTTCTGTTTCAAAGCATTAAAAAGAGTACTATTTTTGAAGAAAAAAACCCACAGCTATTTTTCAGCCAATCATACAATATGAACATTTCTTCCAACTCATTAATAAGTCTTGGGAAAACACATGATATTTGTAAATAATTATTTCAACAGAAATGAGTGAGTTCACTGTTGCATATCTTTGTATATATTGCCTCACCAAATTAATTACATTTATTAAAAATATTTTTCTCTGGGGAGACTTACACCAATCACTGAAGTTATTTAGACTATGTTTTGGCAGTAAGTGTTTTGCAATTTCAAAAACATTGTTCCATATTTTAAGATGTTTGCTCACAAAGGTAACTACAGGTGACAGTCTTTTGAGATGGTTATGAGGAAGTTTTAAAATCTCAAAACTGGTAAAATGTTCTATATTTGTAATTTTACCTTTGGCGTCTCAAAATACAGATGAGACTCTTGAGAAAGGAACATTAAACAGGAAAATTTCTAAGTACTGACAAGATATTAATCTTTCGGCATAGATTGCTGTGTTGGAGTTGTGTTTCTACTGCAATGTAAATTAATTTCTAGCAAATTAAATAATCCTAGATCTATATTAAAATTTATAAGAAAGCTAGAATAAATACTCCTGAGATGTCCCATTTTTCATTTCTGGCTAAATTTAAATCTTTTTTTATGCGTGTACAGCTAAAAATGCACCTACATTCTGTGTGTGATAGCATGAGTGTGTTTGTGAATGTGGGATACCATATGTAAGGCATATACAGGAACTGAACACTGGAAAGAGTTTTTATAAAAGTATTATCCCAAGAAAGAATTGTTCAGACATGAGAATTCAGACATGAAAGATGTTCACAAGATGCTGATTGTAACCCTAACACGCCATCTCACCTAATTACTATAAACAATTGTAATCCTAGTGCATCATCATTTCTCAGTTGCTGTTCTGAGGAGGTGGGAGAAGAGCTTCATTTCTGAAGTACAAGGTTGCTGAAAGGATGCAAACCCACTGCTGTGAATAACAATTGAAAATAACATAAAAGTTTTTTGGGGGAAATCAACAGCACAAATCTTTAGTTGTAGTGGCATTGATAGTGAAAATTTGTGTGAATATTTTATTTACTATTTTTCCCATTTTATTCTACTCATGTGCCCCAGGTGAACTGTTAGAAAGAGCTAAAATAATGAGCGCTCAACACCAAACTGACCATCTCAAAGCATCGACAGAGAAACTAAATTATAGAGAAGGTGAGGCATTTTTTTCAGAAATGGTGAGTGACCACATCCCAGATGAAGTCACTGGGATCCCTGGACACTCACCTTTCAGGAGCTGTAAATCACCCGTGGGTACTGAAGAAGTCAGTGTCCAGACCAAAAATAGAAAACACTTTTCCTGTGTTGCAGGTTTATGTTAAAACCATGAGTCCCTTCCTGGTATTTATCTGCCAAACCACTACTGTAGTGATTTCTCGTTATAATGTCTTAAATTACAGAGTAAACCAGAACTAGATCATTTTGGTTTTGCTAAATGGTTTTTATATAGATTGTCAGAATGGACAGGCAATTCATATCTTATTTATATGGAACCTGCTTTTTTCAGAGTTCCTGTGGATGCTACATTTAAGGTTGCTAATTGACCCAAAGGAAACTTATTTTGAACAAAAATATATGTAAGATCAATTAAGCTCTTTTGTGGCTATTTCACTTGTTTATATAGCAAGGGGATTATTTCAGGTTAAAATGTATTTCTTTCAACAAATTCAGAGATTCTTACTAGGGAAATAATATCATCATAGCTAAAACAAGAGCTTCTGATAAATATAGCTTAGATTAAAATGGAGACAAGTGAGTTTAAAATATGAAAAGTGGTGGCAGACATATCATAGTTTTACTAACATTATTCAAAAATATTGTTGGTTTTGTATGCACTGTATAGCTCTCAATGAATATGCCATCCACCTACTCTTGAGAATATTCATGACACTGCTGCTAGACTGTATAAAGTCACTGTCACTAAACTACAAAGGGGAACAAAGAAGGTTGACATTCTCACGTGTAGCTCTGCAAATCACATCGTATTTGACACAGACTTCAGCTGATACAATCATTTATACTTTGAGTCTGACACAGTATTTAACTCTTTCCTTGCCTGATAGGATGTTTATAGTTACTGTGCCTTCAGTAGATTTCTAAAAGTATTTACCCAGTAAATACCAACAATATCAAGTAAATGATTTCAGATCTTATGCATAGATAGAATATATAAAGCCCAAGAAGGATGACAGAAGAGTAACTTTTTATTTTGAAATTAGAATAATGATGCAGCATCATATCATCATAACATATCATATAATATATTATATCATATCATATATCATATCATATCATATCCTATCATATCATATCATATCATATCATATCATGACCCTAACGTTATGGTGCATTTTAATAGGCACTCTAATAATGAAGGCTCTAGTAAGATCCTTTTCTTAGAGTCATTTTACCTAGTGCTTCTTCCAGGCAGACCTCAGTCTTTGTGCCAAGCAGATCCTTGTTGGGGAGGGCCGGCTGCACAGAAAATCCCACAGTGCAGAAGAAAAGGCTTGTACAGCACAGGGTGCAGTGGGGATGGGAAGACAGTGTGACTGAAGGCTCCTCTGCTAATGGGCACCTTGCAAACTCTGACTGATGTAAACAAACTTCTAGTGGATGATATTAACTTCTCATTGAACTGTTTCTCTAAACCAAAACCTGAACATTTTCTCTTCTTTTTGGCTTGTTTGTTTGCTTTGTTCAGATTTAATTAGGATTCAACCACAGTGTCAGACACAGGCATGGGAATTAATTTGTCAAACACAGGCATAGGAATTAATTATATCTTGGAAAAAACCTATGTTTTGAGTGGGTTTTCAAGTAGCATTTAGGTACAGCATGACAATTTAAATGGTGTAACTATATTTAAATGGGAATACTAATGAAGAAATGTAGGTCTCCCTTGAAATTTGATTCTGAGTTTTCAGTTTGCCTTTGCCTACAGTTCAAAATACTGGTAATAATTGGAAAAACTCCTCCCCCACCCAAAAAAAAAAAAAAAAGAAATAGGCAATAATCACTCATCTGGAATGTAGCTATCTTGGTTGAAGTGAATTATCTTTCACCATGTCACAGCTTTGGGGAACTAAATTTGTCTTGTATGACCTTGTCATCTGTCTGAAATTTAACTCTACTATTACTGGTAGGGCAACTGTGAGATGTTTCTCATCCTGGAAACTCATGAAATATTTATCAGAATATGTGTGTTTAGATTAGCCTATTCATGAGTTCTTATAATCCTTGTGAAAGTGATGCAAAATCTCTGAATGTGGGATTAGTGCTAAAGTCTGGTCATCTGGTATATTCTTAAAAATGACTGTGTATCACCAAACTTTCATGTGAAGGCAATAGAAGTAAAGGAAGTCAATACATAAGAAAACAAAACTAGTGTAAAGAATTTGAATCCCCAGGCTCTGAGTCTGTGAGTGAAACGGATCTTTTTGAAGAGCCAGAGAGAAAGAAAAGTAGGAAGCAAAGGTGATTCATGCAGTCTTGTCTGGACTGCAGAATAAGTTTAGAATCTGTGCATTAGAAGTCTGTCCAGAAAATATTTTCTTACATACTACTGACCAAAGTGCCATGGTCAATCACATGAAAAGAACCAAACTGATTTGTAGAGGCAGAATATTTTAAATCAGTGTCCTTCGTTCTTCTGAGCATCAACTGAGACAGCACAATATGGCTTTAATTTCCAGAGAATTTCAGAGATTATTACCTTATTGTTTTAAAAATGGGGGTTTTTTTGTGTATCCAAAAAAAAGGAATAAATTTTTATCTGACAAATAATAGGAAAAAGCTGCTAATATCATTTATTCTTGAGACATATCAATCCAGGAGATATCTAATGACAAAAGACTCCATCCTCAGCGGTGTAAATTGGTCATTGAAGACCTGGGACCTCACTGTGCCTCATTAATCACATGCTCTAACCCATTTTCCAACCCAGTAATGGCTTTTTTTCCAGAAAAGAGCAAATAAGAAAGATTTTAATATATATCTCTTCTTTTAAAGACTATTTGAAAAACATTTGTGTTTCAGTAGGAAACTTTGGACAGGGACAGGATCCATCCCACTTAACTCTTAAGCACTCAACTGAGGCAGCTGGAGTTGCTTCCAGTTATCCAAGGTTCTATGAAAGAGATAGGCATCTCCAGAGGGCAATTCTGTTGACTTAGGGTCTCTCTCTATAGTTCCTCTGTTATTATAATGTTTTTAAACATAATAATATTTATGTCTGTTTACATAAATTATCCAAATTGCTCTCTATAGAGTTGGGTACCAAGCCCTCATTATTATGAACTGGTCTGCAGCCACAGCCTGGGAAAAACAGAATGAACACTGATGACTTCTCAGAGTTTTAACAGGAAATGAGATATGAAATTTTTTAAACAAATATTAGTGAGACTGAAAGTTTTAAAATTATATACAGGATCTTCAAGTCTGGCAGAAGAATAAAGGGGATTTGTTAACACCAGAACAAGAAAAATGGAAGAAATAAACAATCATCTGTTGTGTAGAAAACAGAAGTTTCTCTCACTGACACAAGGAACTGAAGAAATTTGCAGCCTTTTGTCTTTTGTTTTCTTTCTTGTTATTGTGAGAAAAACTTTAAGACTAAAAATTTAAGTCTCTCAAATATAGAAATAACATGTAGAGATTTTTCTTTTCCTTTTCCACTTTGTCAGCCCAATCAAAACTCCAGAAAGTCTGGTGAAAATGAGTTGTATTCACATCTTTCAAACAAGTGATAAATGAAAAGAAGTCGTACTTTCTCCTTATGGTAAAGTAACTAGTGTGTTCGGGCATTCTGTTTTTCCTGTTCAATTTGCTTCCATATATATTTTTGTAAATATTCTGGAAATAATTAAGAGTCCGTGGAACCCTTTGAATGTCAGGTTAAAATCCGTGGGACATCATACTCCCAGTAAGTAATGTAAGTAAATTACAGGGCTCAGTATGTGGTTTATGCTTAAAAATTCCCATAAAACAGCCTGCAGCTTCTTTCTTCAGAAACAGTCAGGTTTTTTGAGTGTTATTTAGTTTCGCCTTCCAAACCATGGGAAAAGAAGTGGAACTATGGCAAAATGACTGTTTTGGTTTTTGAGGTTCTTCTCTTGTTTTTGTTTGTGTCTTGGTTTGAACAGACAGGTGTCTGCTAAGGAAGGTAGAAGCCTCTCTTGAAATAGAAAATGTAAACCCTCTCCCTCCAAATTACTAAAATTTTGAAATTATTGGACTCTCAGGCAAAGATATAGGAATAGGAATAACAGGTCTTTATTAGAAAAATTAAAATAAAAATGCAATAATACAAAAAAAACACTTGCAGAGTCAGAATGCAACCTGACACCCTGTTGGTCAGGGTGTTGGTAGCAGTCCAATAAAATGGTGGCTGCAGTCCTCCTGGAGTGACAGATATGGTTCTGTTGAAGCAGTCATCCTGTAGAACGGTGTAGTTTTCCTCTGAAGGTCTACTAGTGGTGTAGACATACCTGGTCTTCCACTGGGAATCCAGTGGAAAGGCTTCTCTGGTGTTCCAAACCTCAGGTTTTTATGTAGGTAGGAATGTTTGGCTCCTCCCCCTGTGTGGAGCATCTCACAATGGGATGATGTCATTTTATCAGTCATCCAGGGACACTCAATGGCCCATTAGCCAAAGTTATCCCCTCTGGAAAGACGATGGGTCCAGAGGATGGGAAGAGATAAAGAGGACTGCCCCATCTGGTTTTAACAGCTGACCTATTAACAGAGGATATCCCCACTCCCACGCCCCCCCTTCCCCTCAAAGTTATGAGGGATGGGTCATGGAAGAGATAAAGAACAGTATCCCACCTGGTTTCAACAGATGGTGATAGAACATATACTTCTGGTTACATCTTGCATTGCAGCCTAAGACAGTTTGGGGGTTTTTTTGGCTTTTTTTTTTTTGTGTGTGTGTGTGTGTGTGTGTGTGGTTT